>OMKL01064878.1:2860-13422 GCA_900302295.1 Parasudis fraserbrunneri | reverse complement strand
TTTATGACCAGCAGTTGGTTGGTGATGGTGAGACAGGTATTAGTGATGGTGAGACCAGTATTAGTCATGATGGTGAGACAGGTATTAGTCATGTTGAGACAGGTATTAGTTGTGATGGTGAGACAGGTATTAGTCATGATGGTGAGACAGGTATTAGTTGTGATGGTGAGACAGGTATTGGTGATGGTGAGACAGGTATTAGTGATGGTGAAACAGGTATTAGTTGTGATGGTGAGACAGGGATTAGTGATGGTGAGACAGGTATTAGTTGTGATGGTGAGACAGGGATTAGTGATGGTGAGACAGGTATTAGTGATGGTGAGACAGGTATTAGTGATGGTGAGACAGGTATTAGTTGTGATGGTGAGACAGGTATTAGTGATGGTGAGACAAACTGACTGTATTTAGGCCTCAGCTCCACCCTCTCCTGCTCGTCCATGTTATCCAGGATGGTGTATTTGGTTTTCTTCCTCACCTTGGTTCGCCTCCTTCTGAAAAGGCAACATTTACATGTAAAAATGTACAGAATTCCACCATTTTAGTTTATAATTGTGCATGCCAAAAAATGTACAGCCTTGTATATCACAGGTAACACAAGATGCTCTCAATTATTCTTGCAATTCAACATGTCCCAAGTGAAAGTTCAAGATAAACAAGTTGATATACAGTTTGTGTTGACTGTTTTAACTGTTATGATTATGCAAGGTACATACAACAGAAATGAACACTCCTTGCACTTTTTGTCTGTGAAGAAACCAGTATGGGTATGGTCACCTTTTGCAGCAGCAGATGAAGGTCCAGGTGAAAGACAGGATGAGAACGATGACCATGAAGCTGGACAGGATGACGTAGAGCACCCTCCATTCTGACAAAAGAAGGAAGGGTCATTTGAGAGGGGGAGGATGGTAAAGACTGGTGTTTTTCTATTTAACCAGATCCTTCTGTGGAAGGTATCACACAAGAATTACAACTACTGTATTGTGTGACCGACAAGGCCTACAATAAACTGCTTTCAGCAATTATATTCTTTTCACATGAGGTCATAACCTTAAAAGGTAATGTGACAAGTTCAATTTCAGTCTGTTATTTTGGCTCACCGGGCACTTTTCACAACGTAGGGAAATTGCATTGGTTCTTCAATTAACCAAACACTGCCATGTTGGCATTGGTAGCTTAAGTGCAACAGCAAAAAAATACAAATCTGTGGATCTAACAAAAAGATTTGAAACTATGTAAACAAACATACAGGTAGGGACGGGAAATGGCAAATGTCACATCATACACGTCGACCATTAAATCACCTACTCAAGTTATCCTCCACCGTGGAGTGGCTCTGTGGCCCAAATGCCCTGGAAGTGAGCCACACCCCTGCAATCTAAGTACCTTTTGTTACCGTTTGGTAATGATTTGTGCCTAAAATTCTTACAAGATAGATAGATAGATAGATAGATAGATAGATAGATTGATAGATAGACACCTTAAATTTATGAAAACAAGTTTACCACAGTTGCTCTCTCCATCGCCAAAGAAACGGCGAATGAGGTTCTCTGTCCAAAAGGGGTCACAGACACACTCCTTGGTGATTGGATCACACTGGCCATGCCCCGAACAGTGGAGCAAGCATACTAAAGTCAAAGGGGATGAAAAACGCAACATTGATATGCAGGACCTGACCACATTAGAGAAAAAAGATGGCCCCAGATGGCATTAGCTTAGCTTAGCTTAGCTTATCGTTACGGTAGTATATGGACTCCAATCTAATATGATACAAGATCCAATCTTATAGATTGATATCGTAGGATCTCATGATTGATTTGGATGGAAGTCATGCGCTGGGCTGGAGGATAACTGATAACACATCATGGGATTACAATAATCTGATTTAAAAAAAACAACACAGCAACAATACTAGAAGAATGCACTCAGTAGAGTGCAGACTTCTGCCAAGGCCTTACAATATTCTCACTTTGCCATTACATTTTACTGGGTAGATGACAGGAATAAGGGTTGCCTATATTGCCATTCTTAACAGACCCAGGCTGTAAATCACAGACCCAGGCTGTGATGTAAATACCTCACATCACACTGTCGTACAACTAAAGTATTTGTCAAGTTTGGTGCAAAGCGGACAAACCATTCACAAGTAACATATCACTTTCTGATTACCAGCCAACATTTGATTGGATCTGGGGGTCATAGAGTTTGGCTTATCAACTATCAAAATAAGACACATTGATACCATCAGTGGGATATCACAAAGGGACAACGCATGTCAAATGTCATCAGACAGTGATCTGACTTTTTAGTTTTTGTGTCCGGTTTTCATTGCATATAAATTATTACTGACTGAACCCGTCCCATCACATTTGTAGGCAATATCCAGTGTTGGGGAGCAGCCTTACTGGATGTAATTAAACTAGTAGTTTCACTACATTTTGCAGAAGCTTGCTGGTAGTTCAACTAATTTAAAATTTGCAAAGTTACTGTCGTTGTTAATGACTTTCTTTTCTATTTTGAGGTGTAGTTAACTACTTAAACTACAAACAATTTCTTTGTCTATCAAATAAAGTAACAAGTACTTTGAGAGACTGCTCTTACAACAAAGTTGACTGGCCCATTCTTTAGACCATTGTTCTGATAAAGTTGTTAAATGGTAAAAAAAAAAAAAAAGAAGATAAACAAGTTCATATACAATTTGTGTTGACTGTTTTTTTTGCCATGATTATGTAAGGCACATACAACAAAAATTAACAGTCCTTGCACTTTTTTCTGTGAAGAAACCAGATTAGATATAGGGTTATTTAGTGCTGGTTCACGTCTGTCTGACTGGCAGGCAGCGATTAAAATGACAAGTGTGCACTATAGCTTTAGCAGTAAACTCAATTGAGTGGTAAATTATGCAGTCATGTGACTTCCTTTCGTATTATATTTTGTAATAATTTTGTACTGCTTTGCATGTGTGGATAGGGTAGCTTTGCTGTAACTCCTTCCAGCATGAAGTAATTGGTAGCTTGCAAAGCTATGGTTTCAAAGTAGCTTCCTCAACACTTTCTATATCTATTTACAAAAAATCTAAAGTTATCAAATCAAATGTAACCGAACCGTGATCAAAACATCTACAGCGTTCATGAAAAAAACCCACAAGAACACTATCAATCACTACAGTATTTCTGCAGTAAATCTCTAGTGTGTACGAAAAAAACACAGGAATATAGATTTTTCTATAGTTTCTACATGGGTGAATGGTGCTGCTTACAGACGGTGTCGACTCGGAGGACTCTGAACAACAGGTAGTCTGTCTTCTCTCTGAGCAGTTGGCTCCGGAGCACGCTGGCCAGCTTAGAGCCGGGAACCAGCCCCTCAGGGCCGCGCACTGAGAACCGCAACACTGTGCTGTGTACACCACACACAAGCGTATACAGTACATATACGTACACATACACACGGAAAACATACAAATAGACATTTGTGCAATATTTGCATACAAGTATAGGACAGCCATTTAAGTTTGCTGCTACAGGAGTACATACTAGTGGTCGACCAATATGGATGTTTTTCAGCCAATAAAGAATACTGGAGGATTAACATGGCTGATAGCCGATATTCAGTATAAGACAAATATTAAAGAGGCCAAGGGACTCCTTTGAATATGGCCATGCCCATTTTTCTGTCAAAATGTTGCTAAACCTTGGATCAATATTTAGCCCCTTTTTCTTTAAGCTAGCTTTTTGCTATCTATGGCTTCCTTGCGATCTTTAGTTTCATTTGATATACTACAATATACTATACTATCTATACTTGTGCTCTAGCCTTAAGATTTAGCCTACCAAAATATTGCTAACTTTCGGACATAAAACAATGCAAAATATTGCTAGCCCCTCTCCGGGTAAGCTGGCATGAAATGGTTGGTATCCATGCATTCCTTGAGATCTCTAGTTTTATAGAGTACCACTATTTGCTAATCGCTAGCATTGAAATTGAGCCGACTAGAGCCAGTGAAAGAAGGTAATGTTGGTGGGCTGATATCTGAATTCTGATATCTGCCATTACGCTTTGAAAAAAAATACTGATAAACTGACAGCACGTTTGTTTGTCCTTGTGTCTGAATACCTGCCAGAGTACCTGCTGATCATTAGGCTGTATCAGTATACTGCATTTTGAAATAATTTAGTAATTTATTTTTCCAATATCAGTATACTTAAAAAGCCAGGATTTTACGCTGTTTTCTGGGTTTGAGTAGACATCAGAAAAAGTGTATGTATGCGCACGCATGTTTGTGTGTTTGCGTGTGTGTGTGTGTGTGCTGGTGTGCTGGTGTGTGTGTGTTGAGCTGGTAAGTACCTGAGGTGAGAGTGTCCCTGCAGGGCTCGGAGGTGGATGTCGTTGTCCAGGACGTGCAGCAGGGCGGCCAGCTGACGCAGCACTGTGTCCCTCTGGGCAACGCTCACCTGGGACACCGCCACCAGCATCTCCACCTCCACCTCCTCCCGGCTACCTGGGTCTGCTTGAGACAGGAAGACACCTTTTCTTTTTTTCTTTTTTTTACGTCAACATCATCACAAAGATGTATGTGCAGTTTTGGTAAGAGAAGCAGAGTTTTGCCCCGGTCGATCTATAGGCTATACACCAGAGTAGCTGCCTGCCAGATTAAAACTGCTCTAAGCAAAATGTCAGTTTGTCAGAATTTATATTATAATAAGGTCCCTTGCTAATGTCTTCCACCCAATCCTCAGTCGGTCACTGTTTGACAAAAAGTCACCCTCTCACAATCCTGCTGGCAGGGCTGTCTTCCAGAGGCTGTAGTGCGCTAATTTTTTTTAAAGCATACGAAACTTAGCAACCTTGTCATGTTAAAAGGAGTTAAAAGGAGTTCTATGGGAACCCACGAGTTTCCCCTTTACAGACATGCCCTCTTTATGCAAATCCCATGCAGTTTTGGCGAAGAACCATACAGTTCTTTGTATGCAGTACAAATGTGTTATTTTTGCCTATTCAAACATTTTTGTATTTGATTATGTCTGCATACTGGGGTCCCTAAGCAGTCTTTGAATTGCATAAATTGGGTATGACTGGAAATTTGAGACTCTTGTGGATCCAATGAGCCCAATGTATCCATGTGTGATGATGTTAGTACCCATAGTAGCCATTTCATTGTAGTGAGACATTTTTTTTCATTTTTGTATTTTATTTTAAACTTAACCTCACTGTATAAAATGACCTATTGTGACCTGTAGGGTAATCACAGCCTCGTGAAACTTTACAACCACAAACTATAGACCTAGGTCATTCAGACTATATATGACTTTCCTAGATTTATTGACCATAAGGGGGGGGTGGTTTCTGAGCAATGTCCAGAACAGAAGTGCTCGACATCCAATCACCAAAAAATGCAATTCTTACAGAAATCTCCAAATGTCAAAAGTTTTTGATACCAAATCACAGCATGTTCGTCAAGGTGTTCCTCAAGATCTTGGTGTCTAAATGTGGTATTTTGGAGGGATTTTTGACCATGTTTATCAATTCTCGATTGGTCAAAAATTGTCAAATTTTGCACCAAATCTGTGTAACAAATGGTATCAACCCAAAAATTGCTGCAACAACTTTTGAGACATAACTGAGCATGGGAATGGCCATATGCTTCAATCATAATGTTTTAAGCCCTTATACACTCTTAACCTTCAAACTTTTAATGGGCGCCTAACCAAAACACAATGTTTATTACAAATTTATGACTAGAAAAACTTGACACACAGTGCTGCATCTCAAATTAATTTTCCAGTTCCCAGCTTTCATGACAGGTAATAGATCATAGATTCACAACTTGATTGCTCAGATTGCTAACATCGCTAACTAATGGGACTATTGGCTGATAAAGCCACCCCTTCTAGCTATGTAGTTTGTAAATGCACCCTTAAAGTACACACACACACACGTAACTACACACAAGAACACAACCATAACTTCAGCCAACACAAGGTTGATGATATGAATTCATAGGACTCATAAAACATGCCGTGAACGTGAGAGGTAGCGAGGGAATCAAAAACGGTCACAGCAGTGAAACACACCACCCACCACGTACAACTGCTCTCCACCCGCCCTCCGCTCCCAACCCCGCATCCACGCGTCCCTACCTGGGCACACCTCAACGGTGGCCGTGGCGGCGCTGGTGCGCCCCTGGGCGTCAGTCACCCGCAGCTGAAACAGGTAGGTCCCCTCGACGAGGTTAGCCAGGTACAGGGAGGCCTGAGTCTCTGAGCCATACAGCACATCCTGGAACACAAATGTGTTGTGTCTGTCCTCGGCAAAAGACATTCTTAGACGACTAAAAGTCGTAGGGACTTTTTTTTGTCGACTTTTGAGTGAGCTCTTACACCCAAATGAGGTTTATATTCTAGCATTGCTAGAGGGTCTGAGCCAGATTTTACATCCCATTTACATCATCGACTGGAGGATTCTGGGGGTTTCTCTCTCTGATTTCTAGCTTTAGAAGAGAGTGGTGCGTGTTCACAAATACTGACGGAACTGTCCTGGGACACAGGAAGAACATATGTGAATTCTTAAAATGGGTGCCATTCCCTTTAATACTGCATATCTCTAGTAATAGACATTTACTCGACATTTAGAATTTTTTCATATAGTTTTTCTTCACCAGACATTACTGCTAATATTGCTGACTAACCCTTTTTTAGGGAAACTAAATGTCAATGGAGAAACTGTACTCGCTCAGTGTGACATCTTTTTAGTGAAGAAAACCAAATCTTCCAAAAGTGTAAATATCAAGTTATTCCTCTGAGCTCCAGGGGCTGGACTTACCCCAGCAGCAGGGCTCTGGTTGTCCCGTACCCAGAGGTACTGCACCTCAGCTGGGTTGCCGTCTGTCACCGAGCCCCTGAGCACCAGCGAGTTGTTGGGCAGAGTGAGGGTGTGGCTGCCGCTGGCGTGGGCCACAGGGGGCAGGTTTCTGGCTGAAGGAGAGGAGGGACAACGTTGACAAGACCCAATTCATGGTGTTCGCAAGATGTGGTGGAGGATAGTAAGAGGAGATGCCCGAGGGGAAGCAATTGATAGAGGTTGTTGGATCTTTTTGGTGAGGCTGGCCTGTCTTCACAGTAATAACACACACTAGCAAAACTTATGACATGGAAATACTCTACTCAGATCAGTGTTGATATGCCTTGTTCTAAGCAGATTATCTTAAAATCCTTAAATATAATTAAAATGGAATATCTTCCCTTCGGAGGGTTACATAGAATCTTGTGGATGGCCAACTTTTAAACAAGGGCCTTACTTACTTTGGCCAGCCCTGGACAAGAGAGTAATAGTTCATTAAGTTCGTTTGGTAATACATGACTTCACAAATGCCTTATTCCAGTGGATTAAGCTGTGTAACTTTTAAGGTGATTTTCTGACACTTGATATGAAACAGAACACAGCTGCCTTGATATTAGGAATAAAGAAGTAACGATGGCATTGTTAGAAACCAAGTCACATTTGACCTGGCTGAGTAAATCAAACGTAAACGTACCATTGAAATAACCGTAGAAATGAAAACAAGCGGTGGCTCCTTACCCTCTTGGACCCTGACAGTGAGTGAGGCGCTGTCCATCTCGCCCTCCTGGTCGCGGACGGTCAACCTGAAGGTGTAACGACCGACCCGCAGGCCTGTCGCCATGGCAACCGCCGTATCCGCCCCTTCGATCTTCAAGCCCGGGGGACCACTGAAAATAAACGATGGCAACGTCACAAGTACCACAGCAGAGAAATGCGTCAACAATCTACTCTGAATACAGTCGGTGTTGTCATTACCGGTATTTCTGTGGTATACACCTTTACAGCAGTGCCCTCCCATTCTGTTATATCAAATTCTCACCATCGGATATCAACAGGGACACAGAATGCATAATGTGCCATCCACAGTTCAATCTTCAGTTCCGATTATTTGAAAGTTTATACGTCGATATTTCTCATGTGAAACACATTGAGAAACTTGAGACGTTAAAATAGAGCATAGTGTTTACTTGGTCAAATAAAATAGTGGGTCTCCTGAAACCTGGGCTGGTGGTTAGAGAGTCACGAGTTTGATCCACACACCAGCCAATGTGTCCTTGAGCAAGGCACGGAACCTTTATGTGCTACAGGGGTGCCAGAAATGGCTGACCCTGCACTCCGACCCGTCTGTTGAAATGCTTACATGTATGTTGCCTCAGAGGTATATGCAAAGAAATAACTTCCAAACTGCACTAACTACATTTACACTGTGTGTGTAAATAGGGCAATTGCCCTATTTCACTCTCCCGTTGCTATGTCACCAGAACATCTCATGGAAGCGGGTCAGTTATAGAAATAATTTATGATACCATCATAAATGGCATTCACAGTGGCACATACTAGACATAATAGTGTTACATACTAACGTCATAGCGAAATAGGACAACTGAGAGCTCCAAAATGTCCTTTGATGTTTGCATACAGCCCTAAGTCCTCTGTCCCCAGATCTAGTCTCAGCTTAAACGCTGGCATGGTGTTCCAGGCTACCTGGTAACGTCCCAGCGGTAGCTGGCGACTGCGTGGTCGTCGGTGCTTCCGCTACCATCGAGGGTCACGCTGTTCACTGGGAGGGTCAGCTTTCTGTCGGGTCCCACGATGGCTACTGGGCCACGGTTTGACCCCCGCGTCTCCGCTATAGGTATAGCTCTGCTCCCTACAGGGGAAAAGGGAGATAAGAGATGAGATGAGATGAGATGAGATGAGATGAGAAAAGCCTGGTGGATTTGGTTCCTTGTGCAACAACAGACTCATCAGGCAAAGCTTACCTTTCGTCTGGGAAACCATTTTATTACATATAACGGTATGTCTTAATGTAGTCAAGTCTTGATGTATGTACCTGACGTGCCAGTAGCAGTGGCAGAGGGAGGGACAGGGGGTGAGGAGGTCGTGGTGAGGTCACCCTGCCGGAGGCTGGAGGAGGTGGCAGGGTCAGGGGTCGTGGTCCTAGGCAAAGGGGTGTCATGGTGGTCGATGGGGGGGTCACTGGCCTTTGGTGGAATGACTCTCGCTGACACTGTCGTGGAGTCTGATAGCCCATCTGCATCAGTTACTGTTAGTCTGTTACAATAGAACAAAATAGAGCTGAATAAAACAGAACAGAATAGAATAGAATAGAATAGAATAGAATAGAATAGAATAGAAATACGCAAATTAACTAACGCTGCTATCTGTCTTCTGAAGGTGGACACACGAAGTAGAAAAAGTTTGAGATTGATTGCCAGCAAACATCTACCGTAATTATTACAAGAGACCCAGCCAGAAAACCTTTGACACTGTTGACAAGTCGGTTCAATCTGTGAACACACCTTTGAATCCTGCGGGTTGGTTAGAGGCTAGTGATTATTAATAGGGTGAAGTGCTTTTATTACACAGTAACCAGAACAAGGTCTGTCCTGAAGTAGCCCCACTGGCCACGAGGCAGCGTTCCAAGTTATGTAACGTCACTCTCCCAGTGGTCAGGTTTCATAACAGACACTTGCGAGTGACACCTTTGTGAACTTTTACTCACAAGTAAACCTTTAGGTCAAAATGCTTCATCAGTCGATGACAAAAGACAAAACAGGCAGGGGAATGAGACTCATTCTAAGAATTCACATAATGCTGTTCTGTGTCTACGGTAAGATGGTCCATTTAGTGAACATGAATAATTCTCTCCCAAGGCCAGAAAAGTTTTTGCACAGTACCGCTGTAATCGGCATTTCTAAAAATATATATATTT
Organism: Parasudis fraserbrunneri; assembly: GCA_900302295.1. Lineage (NCBI taxonomy): Eukaryota > Metazoa > Chordata > Actinopteri > Aulopiformes > Chlorophthalmidae > Parasudis > Parasudis fraserbrunneri. The sequence goes on along the minus strand of OMKL01064878.1, from coordinate 3,653 downwards.
TTAATTCATGTTAGATTTTCTTCATTTTTTTCTTTCTGCCGATTAACATTACCCATGACACGGTGTGCAGACCCAATCTGAAATCTTACTACACAAACAAGGGCTTTGTGTTGATTTTATCAATCAAATGAATGATGAAAGTATATTCAACAACCGTTTTTGACTTGACAGTGACACGAAGAGATCTGGACGGTGTGTACTTCTGTCCTACGACTTGAGTGAAGGGACACAACAAGAGTGTAGAAATATTTAAATGACAATTCAAGAAAAAGATTGGCCGAACTGTCCGAATTGTGACTAAAAGTAAACATTCTAGTCACCATACAGACAAAAAAAATGAAATCTCGCAATAACACCACAAACCAGTGTAAAAAATAATTCTGCAGGGTGCACAAAATCTCCCAATCATCGTCATTGAAGCTCTTTTGGAAGAATAACACAATATGAATTCTTAAATTGAATTGTCCTTTTCGTTTGAAATGTTCTTCCTGCCTTTCACATGCTAGAACGTGAGAGCGCTGCACTGGTAGATGCTAGACACAGATACAAAGACTCGATTGGGATGACGAGGGCGAGACGATAAACGTACCTGAATGCGTACTCCCCTGCGGCGAGGTCGGACAAGCTGAGAATCCACCTGTCTGTGGAACCTCGGAGGTCTACCGGTGGTCCGCTCACTTGGTCCCAGAGATAGCTGACAATCACACCGTCATCTCGGCTCTCTGTGGGGGGGCAAAGCGGACAATACACTGCTGTCAACTGTAGAATCATGTTTCGGGAGGGGGGGGCGGGG
>OMKL01064872.1:0-15394 GCA_900302295.1 Parasudis fraserbrunneri | reverse complement strand
TAGTATTCAATCGCAGACATCTTGGTGGCAAACAACAGGTGATTGTAATCAAATTGCTCCATATTGTATGGCAAAACAATGTCATGAGAATATGAATAGAGGTAGATAAGATCAAGCTAGGTTAAATATCTCACTCTCCTCTCTGTGTTATTCTCATGCAGGTACAAAATGTCCAAGGAGCCTTCAACGCATTGGGAGGGGCTGACAGGCTTGCCTCAAATCGTATGTATGCGCGCTGTATCATCTCTCCACCTCTCTACAGTTCACAGTGTTGTTGCTGTGTTGAGATAGGTGCAGTAGAGTAGCAGTGTGCACATCCAACCTGTCGTAGGCCAGGTACAGGATAAGGGTACGAAGACCGAAGCGAAGGCACACTGGGTTACAGCTCCTAATACTTTAATAGGCAATGTTTAAACCCAACGGGGTCTTCATCAGCATTTTGCGTGATGAAGGCGCTGTTGGGTTGAAATGTTGCCCATGTTAAAATATATTTCTTTTTTCCCTTACATTCATTTATTCCTGTATTCCTTTGCGTCTGTATTATCTCCACATCTCTCTTCGCATCACAGTGACGTTGCTGTGTTAAGACACAGTATGTCATTTAAGCGTGGTTGTTTGCAGACATGAGATGGTGTGAAGATGAAACACCTTTTGGTGTCAAATGCAAGTTGAATGGAAATCGACTCAAACGGCTGACATTGCACCACAAGTTGAACCGTTTCAACAAGTTGCATCTTTACTCAAACTACCCGTTTTAGGACATCAGACAAAATTATGTCACTTTACAGCCTCAGCAATCATTTTTGTAATGCTCAAAACGTAGCCCTTACCAGTCATTCTTTTCAGTATTATACAGTCTATGATTATTCCTCATGTCAGACTGGTCTAAGGCACCTCTGGATGCACACCTCACTTTCCTCTGGAGTTACAACCACATTTTATGCTATGCACCTTAAAGGGACCACCCTAAAAATATAATTCACGTTCTTTTTGGAATACTGTGTACAGCTCACACATGGACTATGGAGACACTATTACAGTAACCATAGTGATTGTACTGGGATATAGGTCAATTTTATGATTCAGAGCTGTAAGCCCTACATTGAAATTAAACTCATTTGGATGTAATGGCTCAAACAGAAATTGTTTGAACCCACAAAGTCGGGCACTAATTCATCGCCAATGGCACTTGATGGCATCACAAATTCAGTCTCGATGCTCTGATTTCCAGATTAGGGAGACTGTTGTCTGTGTTTATACTATAGAAAATGACTTAAATGGCCAAGATCATGGAATAGCACAATGAATAAATTCTGATTTAGGGTGGACTTTCTCCAAACATGAATGTATACGGTATTGAAAGGTAGATGTTTATGTAGTGTATGTAGATATGTAGTGTGATATAGAGTGAAATGTATGGCCTACTGTCTGTCGTATGTCTAACACAGTTCCATGAGGTCAGATCGTCTTTATTGTGTCTCTCCACCAATGTCACAAGGCAAATGTCTGTACATTTATTGTACTTGGCGAATAAAGTGATTCTGAATAATTTTTTTAAAGATATCTTTTTCCCTTACAGCTCTAGCTTCACATGACTATATACTGAAGATTGTTCCAACTGTTTATGAAGATCTAGCAGGCAAGCAGAGATTCTCATACCAATACACAGTGGCCAACAAGGTATTGTTTCCTTCAACTTAATTTTCCTGCTTATATATCTGCTTATATATCTGCTTCCTAGACTGGACTTCCTAGATTATGCACTGACTGACAGCTGGGTTGGGGAGGTGTTATACAGTCATAACAATGCCAGTCAGCTGATAACAAGAGACTGATCAGAAATGTTTTAAGATCTCAAATAAATCCTGAAGTTTCACCTATGGCCTATATACTCATCACTGTCAGGACTACAGTCCCACATTGTGTTTAATGTATAAATGTTGTCAGATGTATGTGTGCATGTGTATGAACGTGATGGATGTTAGGCCAGTTGCAAGGACAAGGATTAAGCCTAGTCCTAGCTTTAAAAATTGTCTTCAGTGGGAATCTTCATTAAGGACAAATCATGTATGTGAAACCAGCCCATTGACAATTATATGACACAAATCTGATACGCTGTTTTAACATTTTGTTAGCCAATGACAAACATGACATCACACTATTGATATGTATCACAATAGGGCCTGCCCACCTCTGAGGTGATCAGCTGACTAACTGGTTATAGTGGCTTAGTCAACTAAAACATTTTTACTTTATTAGTCATTTTTAGTGAGCCATTTCCTGGAAAATCAGGAACTCATCTCTGGCATCGCAACGTCATGTTCAAATATGAATTGATCATTGATTAAGACTAGATCTAAATGGTTCATTTTTCAAAAGGGCAATAATGTATGAAAATCTGTTCTACAGATTTGTTAAATTAACTTCTTAGTTGGCAAAATCTCATGAAGATCCACTAACATCCTCAGTGAGACACAGCCTTACAACACATGAAACCCTATATAGTAAATATCTAACATGTCTCTTCCTGTCTACCCCCCTGTAGGAATACGTGGCTTACAGCCACACCGGTAGAATTATTCCAGCCATCTGGTTCCGATACGACCTCAGTCCAATCACAGTGAAATACACAGAGAGAAGACAGCCCCTCTACCGTTTCATCACTACTGTGAGTTAACACAACAAAACTCTTTTTCTGTTGTCGGTGTTACTTTTAAAAGTGTTTTATTTAAAATGCGTTGAAATGTTTGTCTTTAAAGGACCATACCAGTATGGTGATAAACTTACGTTAGATTTATTTCCTGGTTGTGCTAACAAATTGGTAGCCTTTTGTCAAAGACATTGATACGCGGCTTGGACCAGAAAGGCGAGTTCATGAATGTAAACAAGGAAGTAAACGCGCAGAGAGAGAGCTGCCAATTTGTTAGCATGACCAGGAGATCATTTTGAGTAGGTTTCTTCTATATAATTCTACGGTTTATCACCATAATGTTTGTATTAAAAAAAAAAAACAAAGCAAAGAATTTAAAATCTAAAGAAGTAAGCAATGCTCCGAAAAATGGTCAGGGGTAATGTAAAATATGCGTGCTGATTAATAAACGGGCTAAAACTCATATTTAGACCGGTATGGTTCTACTTTCTGGTTCTACTTTCCAAGTCCCTTTCAGGTTTGTCCACTATTAACAAAATAATACTTCTTTTTTTTTGGTCCCCTCTCTACCACGACTCCTCACCTGCCTCTATTGGGCAAAGGATATGATTGTCTTTAGGCAGTGCTCCCTAGTCAGGATCTGTTTTTATTTTATTATTTATTATTCATGGATATTGTGGTGAGGAGAAGTTTGGCTGCCCACCTGATGAGCCCTTTCCCTTATTCGACTTTAGTGTATTGTTTCATCATGACGTCACACATGGAAAATCAATAACCGTGTTTATAGTATGATTATGACTCAGGGCTCAAGATTGTTGAGTTGAGTGGTGACAAAGCTGTTTTTTTTTTGGATTCCAGCTCATTCCTGTGTGTCTGTGATTATACGTACAGTTGAGTGTGGTTTCAACCAAGACATTAAAGCCCCAATCCAGAATATTTTCACCATCTGAACTGTGGGTATATGTACAGTGCATATGGTTTAATTTGTATCTACAAGTTTGACTTCTAGTTCAGTCTATTAAGAGTATTAAGTATTAAGACCTCAGTCACTGAAATTCCTCCACTACCATATTTTGGATTTCAGTGTTGGGGCTACCTTTTTGTTTACGTGAGGATTGGGACATCAAGATGGGATTGTCAATATAGAATCCGATATTAAAACATAAAAAAAAAAAAAAGTAAAAAAAAAAAACAACCCATTTAAAACAAGATATTGTCACTTCAAAGAGAATGAGGATTCAGTTGTGTCCCTTAAAGGAAAACCCATATGTTAATTTCTGTTCCCCCTAGCCAGCATCCATGTAATTACAGTTATATAGTCAAATTTAAATGTTGAATTTTACCCATAACCTTAAAGCACACAACTGCCACTATCTTTAACTATGAATTTAGAGTGCCAACTTAGTCTTTATAGGTCATAAAAAGCTGTGAAAACATCATTCATCTCAAAACTTATAACTGCCTTAAAGGCCCAATCAGTGATTCAAACTTAAACACATGGGTAGCCCCACCAAAAATGTTTTTATTATCTTGTTGATAGTCTCAAGTTTTTGATACAAGCACTGACACCAGACAACAGATAAATATGAGTTTTTAACTGCTTTTGCTGTATTTTGTGGCTGTAAAAGATTTGTTAACATTGGCAAGTAAAATAGACATATATTCTGCTTTATGATGGGTTAAGAAAGTTCCAAAAAGCTTATTTTCCATCTACAGAAAGATTGCATGTGAATATACCCCACATTGTCCAAATGCATTACTCGCATACCCCGCATTGTCCTTTAAATGGTTCTTCGTCTGAAGAATTCATTTGCCTTTTGTATATTGAGACTAAAGTGTCCTTTATATCTTCAGATCTGTGCCATCATTGGAGGGACGTTTACAGTAGCCGGAATCATTGACTCCTGTATATTCACAGCCTCAGAAGCCTGGAAGAAGATTCAGATAGGAAAAATGTCCTGAGGACACTCTGCACTTCTTTATTTATAACTGCAAGGGTCCTAGCCCGCTAGCTACATCTGATGCTTCTTGAAACCTTTGTTGAGGTTATACCAAAAAAAACAAAGGATTGGTAAAAGTAGGATCACATCTAGCTACCAGGCTACATGGTTACATCTCAATGTTCTAAACCTCCTCTCATCTGCCCTGATGACTTGTTGGTGTTGGCTTTTGTTTATCCATTCCCTCTGTTGTCAGCGCAAAGCTGAAGGACACGACAGGGAGAGGAAGACACGTTGGGCTATTGAGGGCCTACCATATTGTGTATGATTCCCCAACACTGCAAATGGGAATGGTCAAATTGAAGGAAACATGTCCGATTTGTCATATAAACCTGTGCTCTGACATAGACCTAGAATTATAAGAAGAGGAAGGGTCACAGCCCTAATGTTCCCGCGGAAGTTATTCAGCACTGGGAGACAACGATACTTGCATGATTTGTCTCCCAATGGTAATGAGGGAAGCCATTTTCAAATGTTTCTATGACAACACTGACCCATCCTCTTGTTATATAATTCTAGACACGGACAAGACTCATTTTCAACACTTTGCTCCTGTTACTGCTCCTGTTGTGTTTTTCTACTGTGACTTGAAAGGCATACTATTGTCTCAGCCAAAATGAACGTTGATTATGTAAAGGAATTTGCCATCCTTTTCACCATCTGAAGTATTCAAATTGTGTGCCTTTCAGTTTTTTTTATATTCCTTTAAATTCCATACAAGATTATCAGCTTCATGCTCTTTGAAACCAATTGCTTTAATTTCCAGATATCAACATGTTAAAGTAGCTGTCACTAAAACCAGTATTTTTTTTTGTAAGTACACGACAATGTATTTGTATTGACAGCATCCCATGGTCAGAAACATTGGACAAAGAACTTTTATAAATCTTATCCTCGTTTACCTTATACCATCATCCTAGCTGTTAGATGTCTGTGTTTAATTTTTTTTTAATCAATGGTAAAAGGAATGTAAAAAGAAAAAAAAATTGTAGTTTGATATTTCAATTTTTGACAGTTGTCATTGCGTCTTTGATAATTGTAAAGATATTGATTGTCTTGCTTTTCTCAAGAGAGAAGTCAATTTAGTTTTATATTTTACATTGTGTGTACGTTTGTTTTCTGTTAATTGTAATAATTTAGTAATGCGTTATTCCGTGGAGTTGGGATTTTTTGTTGTTTTTTTAAAGGGAGTGTGTCAGTCATAACACGCCTTTCTTTGGCTATTGTCTTTCTGCTGTCACTTCCATAGCAACTCAAGGACATTGAAAAGAGAAGTCTCTGAAACTGGTCCTTCTGGTCTTTTTGAGGTCATTCATTCTCCCTTCCATGTCTCTCAAATGACTTTGTAATGCTACCTGTTCCTCAAGTAAAGGTACTGAAGAAATCAGTGTTGTTTTATTCCATAATTTCAGATTGCTTTTGCTGTATTCATCCATTGTACTATACTTTACTGACTGCAATTCATTTCCACCCCAATTTAATAGTTTCATGGTGGAGTTGTTTTTTCTTATGTAATCATCCAGTCATTATGGAAGCTTATTAATATAAGGTATATTTGATTTATAGCCCAGAAAGCCAGTCCTCCAATACAGAGATGTGTAGCAAGGAGGGCCTCATAAATCTGTAATTGTGTCATATTTGTTCAAAACTGGAGCAGTATGACTAATTAGAGAGTAAATAATTTGAATTCAGTTAGTGTCAGTTTGTATCAGGTTCAGTCAACATGGGAGTGAGATGGATGAGTTAACTGACCCACGATGGCTCCATTCAAGAAGGGGTTGCGTCGCTCCAGTTTGAATTAAATCAAAAGTATAGCCTCTTAGACTTTCTCACTCGAGAGAACTTAGTAAGGACCTTGAAAGTTAGGAATTGAAAACAGAATTCTGTTGCATTGCCCTGGAGAAAAAGTGTGTGTATGAGGTGGACTTTGCACCTGGATGCTCCTAAATTCCCTCAGCTACCAGCTGAAGTCCTCTCTGAACAGGCTGTATGTGTGTCAGAGGCTGTTAAACTGTCATAACCATCATCATGCTTATGTATACTGTAGCATCCTGATACGAGGCGCTCGGGGTGACTCACTTTTATTCAGCCTCCATCCCTTTATTTACCCACAATACCTGTTTCCTTGTTCAGTGTTGTGTATCTAAGCTTCTCCACCCTTAGTGAATAAGGTAGTTATTGGTCTGAATATCAAGTGAGGTAGACCTTCAAAACTTCATTTGTTTGGATATCAGCATGACTTGGTTTAGATCATCACAGAGTTTATGGCTCTGGGTTACTGTGGATGTAACAACAATTCATGATGTGAGTGTCACTCCTGCCCCTGTCTGTCATCCCCTATTCCCATTCTACTACAAGTGGTACTCTAATAGCAGTGTAAGCTTACTCTAATCAAGTGGGGACCCACCAGAGCAGTGACCCATTTTGGGTCCCAACATTTCACCTGCATAAGAAAAATAATGATATGAGAATTTTCATAAAGAAGTTATATTGATTTATTTCTTCCCATATAGGGCATATTTTTGTACAAATAAACAAAAGAAGCATACTCTGTGTATAAAAGATAAAAACAAACATTTTTAACTAGCTGAATATAAAATATTTCAGGTTTGTTTTTGACATAATGATGCCACCCAGTGGCTGGTTAAGGGAACTTCAGGCACATATAGTTCAGTCCATTTTAGGGCAGCAACCCAGAGGGATAGAAAGGGGCAATGGAGTATGTCAGTGGTCAGCTCTGGTCACAAGGATCTATAAAGGTGTACTGGCTTTTGAATGCACTAGCAACACACTTAATAACAGAGTAGGGCTGGGTGATATGGGAAAAAAATATATATATTCAAAAGGATTTATTTTGATAATGATAGGTCTATATCACAATAGCTGCTTCAGTAAGTGTGATAAAGTTCCATCAAACTGAAACTGTAATTTTCAATTAAACCTGCACTATGTAACTTTCATGAAAAAATATTGCAATATTTAGCAAGCTAAATCATGGAATTGGGCTGAACAAATGAAAACCCTCCCAACACAGTGATGCATGAAACGGTGAAATACAAGCTCTTGTGGTCAGGCAAGACCAGTGCCACAAAATCTGTCCAAGGCTACAGTCTCATTTCTAGAGCATAAAATGTGAAGGACAGAAGAAAAAAAAGAAAAAAAAAATGCCCAAAGTTACCTTGCTTAAAGAAATTTATTTTTTGTTGCCATTTTCTCTTATCCTCCATATTTATGGTGAAGTTACCTCTCACGGCTACAGGGTGCCAATCTTACATAGTGCAGCTTTAAAATTCTCAAATATTTCAGACATAATTTTATGAGAAATTTGACTTAATATTTACTTTTTATCATTCATTTTGTATCTCAAACAATCCCACAATATGCTAACAGATAGATGATAAATGGTAAATATCTGTATATTACCCAGCCCTATCTTCATGAATAGATGACTGGTTAAATGTCAAGACTTGGATGTTTCAAAAGCCTGTAGTACACTACACTACACTTCCCTCGACCTGACTCTCCCGCTGTGGCAGTGAATTTCTACCCTCCTCTGTCCATTTGGGTTGCATCTTTCGTGGGTTTACAGGTTGGAGGAGGCCAGGCAGGTGACGTCTGGCGAGGAGAAGAAGTCACAGACGCCCCCCTCGGACAGCTGCCCATACTCATTGTTGTAGAATGTCTGTCCCGACAGCTGGCTGAGGAAAGCTGGCCGATGCCTGGAGTTACCGGAGCTGCTGCCTGCGCCCTGGGAGCCTGTCAGGCGCTCTGTACTCCTGCTGCTCACATGACTGGAGACATGACACAGCCATCTGTTAGCCTGGCACCATCATTATGTCCTGGTGTTGCTGTTAGTTCTTAATTAATACAGTGTTTAGTGTGATACCAGTATGGATCTCTGGGTTCAGGCAATTTCCCACTGTTGCAACGATTAGTTTGTTGAAGCTGACCAGTAAAACTAGCGTAAACACATCCTGATGGAAATTACTTGGGAGAAACAACCATTCACTATTCAAGTCTACCTTTAAGCTCTGAAACAGAATCATAATTATTTGTTTATTTACACATTTAACTAATTGTTACAGTCACATCCGGTCTCTGGAAACGTAATAGGTTTTTGAGTAATAGGTCAGTCTTGGTAAAGCAGGCTTTGATGACGAGAGCTTTGAAATGAGTCTCACAGAGACTCACAGGCTGAACGGGATTTGGAGAGGAGGCCATTTGAGGAGAGAATTGTTTGTAGCATTCTGCTTCCCGTTTCTTTGTTTTGTGTTAGTAATGTCTTTATGTTCATTTGTCATTGTCTCCACAATAAACTGATCTCTGAGGGAAGCAACCAAAGCACAGATGGAGCTGTTCGCCTGCAGAGAGGTGGACCGACTGAGTTGGCCAGGCCTTTGAGACAGACAACGGATGGGATCTACCAGTAAGCCTCGCTAACAATATCCAGTCTGACATGCCAAGCTTAAGTTACATATTTAACATAAATGATTACAGGACAATTCAGTTCTTTTTATTCCCTAGACTACAACCTTATCCAGTATATATATATATATAAGCTCAGGACTGGTTGTACCCGTGACACTAATATATTCATTGCTGTCTCAGAGTAATTTAATGTAACTACAGCAGAATTCTAACAGAGGCACTGCACTCTGAAAGCACCTGAAAATTAGGTGATCAATATTCTGGTGATGTTTTTGGGTTGCACTCTGTTGCATTTATCTTAATCTCTGTCTGACAATACCCTCAGATTAAAGCTGACAGCCTTGCTGTCTTGTTGTCTGTGTAAAGTAGGGCATTGCTGAATGAAAGCATACATACTCAGTGAATCTACCCTGGGTAAAGAAACACATCTTAGCAAGGCATGTTATCTTGTTTTAAGACTCATGCTTATTTCATGATATTGTAAGTCAAATGTACTTACTGCACTGACAGATACTTTTGCTTGTTTCAATAAGTTGTACTTGTTTCATGATTATATGAGTTGATTCATGAAATAATCACTAAACCAGAAGAAAATATCTTGAAACAAGAAACTTCATTTAAAGCTACAATGTGTACGATTTTCAATATATTTCGATATAAAGATATTTTTGTTTGAATTTTGCTCCAAAAGTGGACACACTGAGTTTCATTGACCAGTGTAGCAGCAATGCAGAGATATTCCATTCTAAAGTTTCAGGTAGGTCTCCACCTTCTAACCAATCAGAGGAGCTCAAAGGGAATTTTCTTGGAATAAGCACGTTTAGTGGTTAGTCTACATGGTCCTCTGACTGTGTTGAATGAGGACCATGTAGATTCAACCACTAAACGTGCTTATTCTAACTAAATTCAATTTGAGCTTCTCTGATTGGTTAGAAGGTGGAGCCCCGCAGTGAAACTTTAGAATGGAATATCTCTGCATTGCTGCTACACTGGTCGATGAAACTCACTCACAGTAGACTGTGAGTCAGTGTGTCCAGGTTTTTGACATTTTTTGGTGCAAAATTCAAACAAAAACATCTTAAAATGTGTAGCTTTAAGATAATCTTACAGTAAATATCTTGACGCAAGGCATATCATCATGAAACAAGTACAACTTCTTGAAACAAGCAAAATTATCTGTCAGTGCAGTAAGTCAAGTTGACTTAGAATATCTTGAAATAAACATAATGAGTCTTAAAACAAGATGAAATCCTTTGTCAAACTGGTCTTTTTTTTCTTTTTCTTTTTTTTTGCAGTGTAGTTGTCCTGTGACCTGTGACATACCTGTTAGACATCGCTCCCTGGTGCTTGTGTTCAATTCTCTCAAACTCCTCTGAGGCCAAAACCATCCCGCTGTCTGTCTGGCTGTCCTGTGGACACAATGACCCAGCAGGCAAAGGGAAGATGCATATCAACAAAGGTCTTTTGATTGACCTTATTGGTATGGTATCTGTCTACCATTGGTAAAATCCAGCTATGCCTACAGAAATTCTCCTTGGAGAAAAGCTGTATAACAAAATGTTACTATCTGTTTCACATTTTTGAATGTTTGATAGGGAGACAAAGTGCTTACTTGAGGAGTTTTCTGTGGGTGCATCTCCAGGGGCAACTCCTCAAATGTCTTCACCCTGGGCTGGCACAGTTTAGATGGTCCCACAAACACACAGCCGGCAAAAGGCACACAGTTATAATACCTGACAGGGAAGGGGCAACAAAAGAAAAAAAAAAAAAGAGTACATTGAGATGCAAATGATTGATTCTACTGACAACATCTGAAACTAACAGACAAACTGTGAATGTTAATAGGTCTTATTCAACATAGATCAAAGTCTCATCTCAGCAGGGGGTCTGGTTCTTCAGGGTTGTGACTGGGTCACAGAAACGGTTAAGGTATTTATAGCATCTGTTCTTAATCTTTTCAGCCTGGAACCCAAATTGAGTCATCTTAGACTTGTCTCTGAACCTCGACTCATTAAAACATACTAGTATTCTGGTCATGTGGGAATCCACAAGTCTGTCTGTCAGTTTCCATGTCTGATGTTTAAGCCTGAGACTCAAGGTGATGCAGACATGGAAGGTGAGAGGCCTCCCTGATGAGTCAATGAGATTATTGGCAAACACAGAGAAAGTGGAAGGAAGAACCCACATATCCATTGATCAGTTATTGATTCAAGAGTAGGTCATTTGATCATCCTGTTATCCTGGATTACTGTAACAGTAGCACTCAATTGACATTAAGCTTTACGGCCCTGCTCCAATACGCATGTCAGCCATGAAGGGAATGCTTCCTTTAAATGCACTGAAAGGTGCTCCACAGCCCACATTGCATTCGCCTTGGCCAACACATGATGGCTGCGTCCAAGCTCAAGAATTGCCCAGGTTCAATTCTCAATGGCTGACGTGCGCGTCCATTCTCACACAGTGCGTTGAATTAGAGAGAAATTAAGTTGATTTTGGTTGTTTTCCGGTGTAATGACTCACATGAAAAATCATAGAATTATTAGAATTTCAATCCACCAATACTTTTGCCTCTTCCTTGCTTTCAAATAGGTGCACCGGGCTAATACAAGTGACAAAGACTGGGGGTCATTCAGCAGTACCTGATGGGCAGAGTGTTGCAGGCCAGTCTCAGTTCCTCTTCAGATGCAGGGCGTGATGAGGCCTGGGAGAAGCCATCGTCCTCTGAGCTCTGAGATTGGTTCAGAGGGATGTAATCCTTCCCATCCTGTCAGGAGTGAAGTATGGAAAGACTTCAATGCAAACCTCCTCTACCACACCCCAAATAGTCTCTGAGAGAGAGTGCACGCACTTCAGCCTGTTATGAAGATGTGGGCCTGGTGCTCTCACAAAAGGACCAAAGAGGAGAGCACTGAAGCACACGGATAATGTTATTTATGTTTATTTGGTTTAAATGAGACTGGAGAAAATGCTGTGATGATCATTGTGTGATGATCATGTTATTCAGTGTTTTCTCTGATTTTTTGTCACTTTTGTGTCTGTGTGTTTCTTTTTTTGTTTAATAGTGTTTGTTTAATTGTGCTTCTGTGTTCTATGGCATTTGTTTATGGTATGTTGGCAGTGTGGGAAGTGGTAGTGTGGTATGCCGTCTTTGTATTGTCCTAATCTTTGTATAAAAAGATGATGAAGAGGATCCGTGCGCCCCAGTGCTCTCCTCTTTGACCCAAATAATCTTTCTCCCATTCAAATCCAAAGTACTAGAGTGAAGAAAAAGACATCTGTTAAGAGTGGAGGGTCTTTGCTCGACATCCCACCCTCCCAGCAGGGAGCGTACCGGTAGGCTGTTGTCCTGTAGCAGGTCTCCAAGGATCTCCACTAGGGCAGGGAAGGTAGGCCTCTCTCTGGGCTCACCCTGCCAGCAGGCCAGCATGATTCCATATCTACCAGCAGAGGACAGTGCAGTCACAATCACAGATACATGTACTGCAGTCAGCAAGCTGCTCAGAGAGTCAATGATATACATGTACCATACAGGACAAGAACATTTTGACCCTCACATTTCTTGGGTGTAGGTGGCCGACTGTTAAAATATATTGAAATTATGATTTATTGGAGAGGATTAGCACTTTGTTTCACCTTGGTGCCCTCCAGAATGAATCGGACGATAAACTCCAGTGGAGCATGGGGCTATAAATCTTTTCTCGACGGCTTTGAATTCACTTCTGGGTCCTCCTATTAGCGGATCACTGATAAATGGAAGAGTAAATCTCACTCACATCTCGGGGGAGGCCGTCTCTGGTGCTCTCATTCTGGTACCCTCTTTCAATCTTTTACAGAAATCTTCATCAATCTGTACCCCTGGGTATGGAGATGCACCTGGGGAGAAGGAGCATATACAATAATAATTTAATTTAATAATAAATAATAAATAATGCAATATTTGTATAGCACACTTTCAATACAGATTGTCAACATAAAATAACAATATAAAAAGGGAAGAAAAAGTGAGGAACAACAATTGACAAAAAGAAATACTACTACAATATAAAACAATGTAAAAAAAAACCCAGCAGAGATAAACACAAGGTAAGACAGATCTAAAAAGTGTTTATGATACATATTTTTTTGAAGTTTAAAAGAAGGAGGAGGTTCCAGAGTTTGGGGAGAGCAACTAACGAAAGCACAATAACTTTTGGTTTTAAGTTGAGACCTGGGGATAACTAACTGGCCCTGGTCAGAATACACACTTTTATACTTCCAACCAAACTCATCATGAAACTGGCATCAATAAGTATCAATCAAACCATATTTGCTGATAAAATAACCTTATTAAAGACCCCATGAAATAGCATTATGAGAGTAATCTGCTTCCGTGGTTTGGCGTGGTACATTGGTTCCAAATGAAACAGGATGTTCAGGCAGGAATTAATCATCGGGAAGGGACTTGATTTGAACATTAACGAAAGATATCAGTAGAATGGAGAGTGATATTGATGTTTGCCTTCACTCCATTGTTGATGACCAATGGGAATAAAGTTTTACAGAGTTGGGGTTATTTCAGAATTGATGATCATTATTGGAGGACGAAATGTTGCCATTCTCCAGGATCAGAGAAGAATGGAATTTTGATATAAAAAGATGAAAAACATGTAATTTTTTGTAAATGTCTCAGTGTGTATTGGTATAGCTGCACAATACATCCAGGGACATGGGGTAATATGAAACCAAAAACTAGGAATTCATACTATTCCATTACATCATCATCATTGCAGAGATCTTAGTAGGCAAACAGCTGCAGATGATTGTCATTAAATGGTAACTGTGGCCAATGAGCTGTGTTTGTGGCAGTGCGCCATATTGGTAAGAAACTGGTGAGAACTGGTAAGAAAGACAAGTCATGACAATACTATGAATAGTGTGGTTTACGTGTCTACCCACTGTACAAACCACTACCACCTTTCTGTAGGTGAATGTTGTTGTTGTACACAGTGAGGAGATTTCCCACAGGAGACCTCCAAAGGACCAGACAGCACTCTGATTGGGGACACACGGCTTGTCACATCATGTGGTCTTAAAGGCTTGGGCAACAATGGTACCTTTGACATCAATATTTATTTATTAAAAATTACTACTAAGACTGCTGTTAAATCAGATGCAGCAACTGGTGAATGTTGCATGGTTTGGCGGCCCCTTAAATATCAATGTAGTTTGATGGTCATTTCAGTTTTACCATGGTACCAGCCATTATATAAATAATTTACCATGATACTCCCATGGTAAAAGTTATGTACAGTATCACCATGGTACCACTTTTGTACTTAAATAACACCATGGTATAATCCAATTTAAACCATGATACTGATGGTAATATCATAGTGTTTCCATCATTGGTAGTGATTGGTATTTTTGGAAATAGCATGGTACTTTTGTGTAAGGGGTACCCAACCACTATCTCCTTAAAAAATTCTATAGGTGAATAATGTTGTTATTGTTGTTTTACCCAGTGAGAAGATTTCCCATAGGAGCACGCCAAAGGACCAGACATCACTCTGGCTGGTGTACAGCTTATCAAAGATGCTCTCTGGAGCCATCCACTTCAGAGGCAGACGGGCCTGGGTTGAAACATCACATCACCACAAAGAGAATTACAAAACAATCACCAGAAAGAGTGTCACCCTCTCCATACATTAAAATCTGACTGATTATGGTGATGCTGGGAAGAGAGAGAAAAAGAGAGAGAGAGAGAGAGAGAGAAAAAACATTGTACTTCCCACAGCACACAGTAACAGAGGTGTTTGGAATGCCCATTTTTCTTGGTATGTGGTCTTTAATGTTGCTATGTGCAAAACAACAGTTGCTATGTGATGATATATGAGAAATATACAAAAATCGAATAAATTGTCTCATTACTGCATCTGATAAACAAGTCACAGTGGAACAGTTGTGCCATGCTTTTCCAATGTTTCACCAACTCTATTGCTGTACAGAAATTAGGCATTATCTTTTGAAAGTGGTTACCAAAGGTCACGGGCAGCCGTGATGGAAGAAAAACAACTGCACAAACATTCCATGCAAGGCCTTAATTAGATGTGGCTAATTAAGCAAAAAGCTGGGCTCTATAGCTATGGGACTGTGAGGGGAGCCTTACGTTGCCTTTTCTGACATAGTCTGGGTCCTTGTATATGTCTCTGGCCAGGCCAAAGTCACAGATCTTCACCACGTTGTTTTCTGACAGCAGAATGTTCCGTGCGGCCAGGTCTCTATGGATACACTACACAAAACGACACACACATCATATTGTTGGAGGCAGGTAGGTGTC
>OMKL01064870.1:0-16818 GCA_900302295.1 Parasudis fraserbrunneri | reverse complement strand
TCTCTCTCACACACACACACACACACACACACACACACACACACACACACACACACACACACACACACACACACACACAGGACTGTCTGTATTATGTCAGGACAAAGGTGATAAGAGACATGACACACATACGGGTGTCTGCATGTTGTCTTGAGAATATTGAAAGACGAAAGAAAAAACACTCACACACACACACACAGTCGCCCCCACACACAGGAAGCCGCAGGATTACCACAATTAAAACAACAACATGGCAGCAAACGTAGGGCCAGTGGGGGGTTTGCGTCTGTTTGCTGGAGTCACCGTCTAGGTATTCATACATCCTGACACAACTTGCCTTAGGACCTTCTCTAACCATGTTTTCTTGTTTATATTCGAGGGTAAATATTTGAAAATCCCCCGTTTTTCTTTGCAATGGGATATGCGGCCAAAGTATCATCTGTGTACTTTTACACACTATTCAGAGGTTCACAGAGTAGCTCTCTTTTGCAGTATGCTGACTGTATTATGAAAAGATTGTCATCATGGGTTTACATGGAGTAATGCTTAATGTGACACAGATGGACATAGAACATTTGGCCGTTTCTCAGCATTGGTTGGAGGATGTAGAGTAAGTGGAGACTTATTCACAGTATTTTCTCATCTCTGTCATCACAGTCGACACCATTTCAATATAAACAAAATAGTAATCCTCAGAGGATTTATGTACCCCCCCCCACACACACACACACATATAAATAGGCCTATGAGTGACTTATTGAGTCAATGTTTACTCTTATGTTTACATTTCTGTTATCTGTTACACATTAGAAACATTCAAACTTAAGTGTTTGAATGTCTTTGATACCTCTATCTCAGGGATGTGCTGACAAAAAAAAACAAACAGACAAAGCTTGAATTAAGTCACATGTCCCAACCGATGAGACACCTTTCCCAAATCAAGAAAAAAATGCAAACAATTTCAATCCTAAACTGATGACACGTGCACAAGCACAGGCCATGGAAGTGTAAACATGTGCATAAAGATGGAAAACGGAGCTCTGATCGGATCCAGCTTTCTCTAACATATCATCTCCCTTTCACCTTGAGCCGGGATCCAAAGGCCGGGGGAATGTGACCGAGGACCGGCTGAAACTCCAAGTCTGCCAGGGTTTACACCATTGAAAGTTATCTATCATCAACCTTGTCAACACAACGCCACTTCTTAATGGACCCAAACACTAATACGACAGTTATGCCTGTGTGTAACCGACACGCCCATTGATTCCCCAGAGGACCAGATAGGAAAACTAGCACAACAAACAAGCAACGAGAGGTTAACGGTCATGGAGAAAAAAGGGGATTTTTCTTGGAGGGAAAAAAGCCTGCAATAGGGGTGGAAAATAACTAAGTACATTTACTCAAGCACTAAAAGGAGAACTTTATTATAGACCCTAGGAGAAATTGCATCATTGTCATTGATGGCACAGCACAGCAAGGCAATGAATAGGACAGAAATATGAAGAAAAGATAGAGAGAAATCTACTCTAAATAAAACTAAGAACACATAAAAGATAAAAACAAAATAACTGTTAAGAAATATGAAATCAATATAATGCTGTGTATTTTAATATACTAAGAAAAAAACGGCATATTTCATAATAAATACTGTCTCGTATATTTGATCCTAATGAAAATACTTTAATACGTTTAATAAGAATAACATTTTTAAAACTGCATATTTCATAATAAATACTGTCTCGTATATTTGATTCTAATGAAAATACTTTAATACGTTTCATAAGAATAAACTTTAATCCCCCCCCCGTACTATTCTGTCAGGTAATTTCCACTTTTAAGGAAAGGATTTGGATACTTCAATCACTGCTGTAAAGGACAAGTAACAGTACATTGTTTTTATATCGGAGCCCAGAATGTAGTATCTTCCGTGGAGAATATCACTTTTCAGGGATAACCTTTAAGCGCTGGAGCAGAGCTATAAATAATAGAATTTCAGTTGCTGTTTAGGATACCTCTAAAAGGAGAATTTGCGTGCTGGCACATATGCTGACTAGTCACCTCCCTATAGATGTCTTTTCCCAGTGGTTGTGTGAAAAATAGTCCTGTCACAAGTGTCTGACGCTGTGCGAGTTGGGACCACTACTAAATTCATGACTTAAATTCTAACTGTAGTCTGCTTTTAACGGTTTGGTGTGATGACAAATAGTCACTTTTATTACCACCTCTGATGAAGTGATTGGTTTATGAGCATTATCTCATAAACTGCACAAAAGGTGAACTGTTTCATCCCCTCCACAATTACTTTTCTTGTCAGTTATCCTTAAAAAAATCCACAAAGACATTATGTAGCCTACATTTACATGGATGTAAAGAAAATTCAGTGAAAATCTACAAATCACGGGAATTGAGGATGGAGTAGAATGTTACTAGCTTTTTCCCTCTGAGAGAGGATATGCTGCAGCAAGATAGACAGATTATTTCATTATTCTGCTCTTAGAGAAGAATTAGCAAGGAAAGTGTTAAATTCATATCACTGTTAACAGTCGAACAGGCATATATCCGCCTAAAAGGCTTAATTTAGTGTGAAAGACTTATTGCTGTAGTTAAACTGGCATTGTTTCCTTGCTTGAAGTAAATAAAATCCCCCTAAAAAAGTTCAACAGTTGCTAATCTGAGGAGACACACAAGTGGTTGCCACACCATTATCAATACACTTGATCTCCTGATTATGTTATTTGGCAACAGTTAGCACAGATAACCTGCACACATTTTTCCCCCCTTCGGTTATTGTGAAATAAAAGCTATGATGCTCTCCTTCCAGGAATCAGGGGAAAGCAGGATTCTAGTCCAAGTCAGCCCAGGATTGCGCAAGGTCCGTGTCACTGCGGTGATTTCATTTAGTATGGAATCACACGAATGGGGTTTATTACAACACAGGGACCTCAACAAAGAGCCATGTGGCTCTATGTCCTTGCTTGGGACAGAGGATACCCCAGGCTCTCTCATTCCTGACCATTTGTTTCTCCCAAACAGTTTTTACTCCTGTCAGCTGATGGTGTGGGACTCGCCCTGCAGTTAAGAGCTTTTTGGGCAAAATTGATGTTCTGTTGTTTGGTTCTTTGACATAGTAGTGGTTGTTGTTCTGTCATTTAAAGCCATGTCATATTAACCGATTAACGGTTTATGGGCCATCATCTGTAAGAGGAAGAGGGTGCCGAGGTTAAGCATTGGGCTTTGTGAGCCTAATTATGATGTCCAAGTCTTCATCAGCCTCGCTTTCCTTGGTCACTGCTGAAGCAACATGGGAATGGTCCCAGTAAAAACACGAGTCCCACGAGGTCATTCAGTAGCTGTGTTCCCACTGCCCTCTTGTGGCACAAAGTAAAAGGCAGGGCAGACCAATAATTACCTCAGCTCAGTGAGTTTCAACAGGATGCCTGCATACACACAGTCTACTGCATATCTACAAGCATCCTGTGGCCAAACTGTAGAATACAATACATACTGGCATACTAAATACCTTACACAACACACCCTTTTCTTAAACTTACAACTTTATTGATTCAGCATCTTTACACAACATTGCAATATAAAAAAGGACTCTTTTGTTTCACAGTGTTTCATAGAAAAAGAAAAGTGATAATACCAAAGACAAAATACTGTAAAGCAGACATTAAAAACAAACACTCCGACCTCTCTCCCTCTCTCTTTTAATGTTCTAATTCTCATTAACATTGTCCAACAAGTTGCGACATTGCAGAATGTGAGCAACCGCATGGGGTTTGTATTTGTACAGGCTCCGTGCCCAAACAGATGGGTTCACTCCCTTATACTGTGTGTGTGTGTGTGTGTGTATATGTGTATATGTGTGTGTGTGTGTGTGTGTGTGTGTGTGTGTGCGTGCGTGTGTGCTCACGTATGAGTATGAGTCACTGACAACATCTTGGGAAGGAGACATATCAAAGATGTGTCGCTCCTTCTGCCTGGACTGGCTGGATGAGTTTTTCCAGGAAGGTCCCAGAGTGATTATCTACAGATTTGTACTGGTTCCATCTTTCCTCTGTGATCCCCTTCACCATGCCTTCCTGCATGAAGGACAGAAAGATAAACAACAAAATGTCACCCACATGCAAGGAGTGGTCTTAACTGTCAGTGTGACTACACACTTACTCATGCTGTAATTGGGGATTAAAGAAATGTGACGTGTAGACGATAGTGTCATAGATGTGAGGCAATCTCGCATAAAGTGAACTGCAGCCTGTTGCTAACGTTGTGTAACGCTGCTAATGTTCCTAACGTACGTTGCTAATGTTGCTAACGTTGCTATCGTACGTGGGTCCGGAGATGGAAAGCGATAGCTCTGTGTAGACGTTGTGTGGAAGTGTGATTGACATAGCGTAGCAGCGTGAGCTGTGGTTGGTCTACTTTTGTCAGACAGACAGACAAGACAGACAGACGTACAGACCGACCCTGTTCTAGACGGCACACAAAAAAGAAAAAAAAAAGAAAAAAAAAAAGCTCACAAACCTCCTGAGGTTCTGCAAGCACGAGGATGACCTCTCCCTGCTCAAACTGTAGCAGGCCGTCTTCTGATGAGGCATGACTCTCTAGCGCCACCGCCTGGTGTAAACAACACAAGTCACGTCAATGGAACCGCAAAATACAGTATAGTATCTAAAAAAAGGTGAGGCTTGATGAAAGGTTTTGCTGGGGTAATTTTTATATTTGCTGACCAGGCAATACAATTTATTTTTCTATTGTACCTTTCAGCCACTACAAAGTAATATGAATAATGAGAACATGTTAATAAGTTATTAATTCGTTTATTTTTACCTCATGTGGACGATGAGCATGAGCTTTCACTATTAGAAGTTGAGGACAGTTCAGTTGAGGGCAGCCTTCAGTAGAATAACAGTACTTAAACCTGAACATGCGGTTGGTTGACTATTCTACTAAGAGGGGGCAGCACTATTTACTCTACTGCTTTACCTTGTAAAGGAAGCCAGGAGGATTCTGGGACTCTGAGCCCTTCTCCGAGGTATCCATCTTTGAGTCCTGTGATGCTACCTCTCCCCTCTCTTCCACCTGGTCGGTCTCGGCAGGGGGTAAGGAGTTTCTCTCAGTGGAGCGGAAGGAGACGCGTGGGGCAGGTACAGGCGGGGGTTTAGCCTTAGCCTCCTGTGGTGCTGGATCAGGTGTCCTCTCCTGCTCAGGATTCTGGGAGACATCACAGTCTGTAGACTCAGAGGCCCCGCCCACCTCATGATTCATAACTTTCGGCCTTGGAACCTCCACCCCGGAGTCATCAGAGTGACTCATGTCCGGCTCCGCCTCCTCTGGGTTTTGACTCCCCGTGCTTCCGTCGCCTTCATTCTCGCTGTCGCATAACGACCGTCTCTTGGGCGTGTTAACGTCACTGGAGCTGAGATCATCCGAGTCGGATGCATCGACGTCTTCTTTGGAAGGGATGTCCGTGCTCCCACTGCTGCCCTCCTCCGGCTGGCCGGGCTCCTCGGAGATGTCCTGAGTGTGCGGGCCAAGGTCGGAGGCCCCAGAGTCTTTCCCGTTCTCTGCGGTGGCGTGGATGGAGACATGGCCGGCTGGGAAGGCTGTGTTGCAGGGGATGGGATTGGAGATCACCAGGGACTTCCTGTTCTTGCTGGACTTGGTGCTGTGCCAAGAAACAGACAAGCATAAATTGTATAATCCAGGGCCGAAAACTGATTTTATGAGATTCATATTCTAGTACTGCTAACAAGTCACATTTACATCCAGGTGATGGCACACCTTCAAGGGTTCTCTCCGATTTCTATCTTTAGGAGAGTGGTGTATTTTCACCAATAAAATGACCTGTGCATTCCCCTTTACCCGTGTATAAAAGAAAGTGTAATCCTCACTTCAAGGAAAACGCCTTTATTAGAGGATAGCTTGACTTATTTTTAAAAAGGGACAGCGTAAATTAATAACAATTTCTATAAATGCAAAAAAAAAGTTATAGTTTTATCTCGTTTTGATCAGTAGTCCATATGCTTACCTATTGAGGCCTTTGATGATGAAAGCTTTTCCTGAGTGTTGAGTCTCTAGTTTCTTCATCACATTGTACAGTTCATGGTTCAGCTGGAATACAGGGTTTAATCAGCAACTTAACACATACTACATTAATTTGGTGTGTTTTCATATTTAAAGTTGAAAGTCCCCCTGACTGTCACTGTGAATACATTTCACATCCTGATATCCTTCATATTACTACCCTGCTTTCAGGGCCACAGTTAGCCTAACATGTCAGACCCATGGAACGTTCACAAGCTAGCTCTCCATTGGGTCTGAAAGCAGCACATAGTAATAGCTTGCCAGTGAAAATGGTCATCAACAAAGTCATTCTGATTACATTGTGATTACAGTGAAGTACAGGAAAAAGACCATTTCTCCATTTATCTGTGTTACCAAGGCAATGGGCTGTCTGCACTCACACAGGGGCATTTATATTCAAGTTTAGCTGTACCTTGCTGCTGTTGTTAGAAGAGGGGGGCACAAAATCATCTTTTCCTGTACTTTATTGTAATCACACCACCAGGAATTCATTACGGCATGAGAGACACGACATAGGCCGGAGTGAGAGCGAGTGAGACAGAGTGAGATTGGGTGGGTGACTGTGTGATCTTACCACGCTCATTTCTTTATAGAAGACATCCCTCAGGTTGGATATGTTTTGGAACACGGTGACATAGCAACCTATTCGGCTATAGAAAGACAGGAAGATTTAAGTTAATTTGTGCCACTCACATATAATTGACTTTATAACGTTTCCTTAGTGTGTTTATTCATAAACAGTGTTGGGGGTAATGCATTAAAAAGTAACATGTTACTGTAATCACATTAGTTTGTTACTGTAATCACATTACCTTTTCCTGTAACAAAGCTATGTATGGCATTACTGTTCCAGTGCTGTTCATATTAGAGTTACTGATCTGAACAAGCAGGTCGCTGCTTGCATATCTTGTGTTATTGTTTCATTTGTATTGTTATAGATTCAAATAAATATTGTGAACGTTCCCTCTTTATTGGCATAACAGGCCAATCAAAAGATCCCCCAAGATCCCCACTTGTATTTTGTCCTTTCGTCTGGTTCCTGTTTGCTGTTGACTTGCCGAAGCTTAGCGGTCGCTGGCAAGGAGAGAGTAGAGGAGAGACACACTAAAGATGCTGCTGACTGCAGAGCGTTGCGCTCTCTTCCCCAAAGAGCAACAGGCAAAGCCTGAGCAACAGACAGAGGCCTCCTGCCCTCTTTGCGCCTGGCCTCTTTGCTCCTGGCCCATTGAGTGAGAATACATGTTTTCACGCAACAGTAATCCAACAAGTAGTGTAAATAATTACTTTCCCTAGTGAGTAATTAATTAAGTAATCACTGTTAAGAGAAGTAAAGAGCAATTTGTAATATGTTACTTTTTTTGAGTAACAAGCCCAACACTGTTCATTAATAAGCATGACGTGATCTTACAGTATGTGATATGTATGCTCCTGTTGTCAGTTAAGACGCCTACCTCTGATAGAGAATGGGAAGCTCTTCTCTCAGCTCATTGTTGATTTCCTCAAAGACATTCTGGGCTTTGTTAAACTCCTCCTCTGCCTGTCAGGGAAGCCATGTGTTTGAAGGGTTAGTTGTGGATTTGACAGGAGAAAGAAACCACTGAAACCATGTTATTAAAAAGGTATACTTTGACATTTGAAATATTATCCTTTTCTTCGCCAGACATGGCAATGTAGAGGAAATGTTTTTGTATTGGCACCTCATCCAACTATAAAACCCTTTTCTAAGCATTGCTTAGTGTTCTTCACTGAAACTAATGGGTACTGCAAGCTCAAATCTAACTTGTTGGCTTACAGATAGTGATGTCAATCAGTTGAGGTGAAAAGTAACTAATTGCAATTACTGCTATCGAGTAGATTTGAAACAAAATAACACAAGTTACATAGTAACCCAACTTTTTCAGTACTTTAAAAAGCTTGTACTTTTTCTTACACTTGAGTAATTTTTTAAGAATTAACCCTTAATTTTTCTTTGTTTTTAGACGGAGTACAATAAATCATTTTATCATTTGTCATTTACAGTATAACAGAGGTCTTTTAGACATTACATCTCATAACTGATACCACTTTTTTAGTGTGCTACCCCGTTACTTTTACTTTACTTAATTTTTCTCTAGACAGGTAACTTCAATAACTCAAATTTCACTGAAATAACAGTAGTAACCGAGAAATGCTGACGATGCTTGCAAGCTGTTTGAGGGACATATCTAGAAACTTTTCCCCAATGACAACTTGTGAAGAAAAGATACAATACTAAATGTCACAGTGTCCCTTTAAAACTGAAAACACTGTAAGGGGCAAATGTTCTCTAAACGTGGGTGTAAACCTTGGCTATTTTGGCATCGTCTTTTTTCTTGGCACTTTGTAGTGACTCCAAGTGGTGGCGTGCCGAATCGTAGTCCACTAGTTTGCGACCGCGCTTGGCCACTCGTTCCTGAAAGACATAGAGCATAGTAATTCTGTAATTCTTGGTCCAAAATAAAAATAAAGAATTTTTTCTGGGATTTTCTTTTTTAAGTTTTCTGTCAAGTTCAAGACATAAAATACTACCTTGACTTCAGGGAACTGGCTTGTGTAGTTATCCATGGTACGGACAATCTGATCTGTGAGTTTCTCTTCATAGTCATTCCACAGCAAGTCCTCACTCTGCAAAAACAAAGATAGACGCTGGTGTCTCTTTATAACATGACTGGGACATCTCTCTCTCAAACACCCTGATGACTTTACCAAAATCAATCGATCAATCAATCGATCAATCAATCAATCAATCAGTTAGTATGACATATCTGTGAGAAGGACAGCAATATCCCACCTCCATAATAACAGACAGGTCTTCTCCTCCCTGCCAGTCCGATTCATAGACATCTCTCAACGTCTGGGACAGCCGTTTGGATGACTCATGCATCACTGTGGGAAGGAGCAACAACAAAACCAAGGAGGATGTTTGATGATTACTCCATAATTTTAACCAGGATAAGCATTTACATTTATCATAATATGTATACAAGATGACTCAGTGTTTAACAAACAGCTTGTGAGGTAGGTCTGGGTTATTGAAATGAGGGTTAGGGTTAAGCTGACCTGGCGTCTGAGCCAACATTCTGATGGTATTATTTTGAGGTTTGTGGCAGTTGCCTACACCTATGCTGACAAGGTCAAAACAACACTGGCTTCCTGACAGGAGCTCAGACTGGAGCGATAAATGCTGACAATCTAAACACAATAGTTTATTTTGTACCATTTCCATTCTTCGTCAAATTAATGATATGTTCATTACTGGGTCTGCCCTTTTGATTACAGGCTTTTATTTGTTTTCATACATGGCAACGCAGACGTGGTTGCAAAAAACAGCACAAGGTCTAAAAATGCATGGAATTCACTTCTCTATTCACTTTTCCTCTCAGTCCAAGAGAAGGGGTTTGAAAATTTTGTCATCAGAAAATGAGTGACTTTGTCAGCATACTTTTGAGTGGTCCGGCCAATTTATCCAACTCAGCAAAAACTTTGCAACACTTTTGTAATCTTGCAGGACATGGAAACATGAAAGTGAAAATAAAATGTACCGTATATAAATTCCACTAAACTTCAGAGGCTTTAAGGGAGGATCCACAATTTGGTTTTCTTCAATTAAGCCACCAGTAATGACATGTATTTGATTAATCAATCCATGGTGGCAGGTTATATACTTTTGAGTGGTCTACATAGAGCGTAGAGCTGCCACAACTTACCTTTCACTGCAGTATGATAGGCTTTGACATCTTTATATAGCCTCCCTCCATCAGTCTGTGGATAGACGAAAGACAGGAGATGAACAGAATATGTTCAGGCACAAACAACCTACTGAGAACAAGGCCAGATATAGTATCTCAACGGGTAAGTCACGAGCACCGTTTCCTTGACAACTGCTGAATAATGCTCTTTCTGTATACTTGAGATCAGGCCTCTTCCATTCGTGTGCAAAGTTGCAAGCTTTTTTTGTTGGTAGTAGGCCATTTCAAAAGAGTATGATTTTTGCACTTCAGTTACAAGATAAAATGACATAAAATGATTTGATTTCATCACAAGCCGATCACATTGTGCTGCTCTAGTTGAGAAATTAGGGTAAAAATAGTAACCAGAGTATTTGCTGTGGATATCTTAGTAGCATTCAGTTGGGTGGAGCTCCTTCCTGTTGCTCTTTGTGCATTTTCAGTCCAAATGTGTTGTTGATGCACCAAACGTTTAATGACCAACTAGCTACACAACTTCTCACAAGGTAGAAAACTGGGTCTAGTCAATTCATAATCATGTGAATACCTATCTAATATCTAATCTAAATATTAGATTTTCCTCATCATATATTTCAAAACCTTATTTGGCTCTTAGTCTCTCAAGGGTGATGCTTATCTAAAGTGACGTAGAGGAGACATAACAAGCAGTGTTTACACACAAGGGATAAGAAAATAATGACTAGCTTCTTGTGCGAGATATGTCATGTTCTCAAAGCTACAAAACTGATCTGAACCTGTGAATTGACCTCACAACTCAAGGACAGCAAAAACAAAACACTAACTTTCCAGCCTCAACAATGCCTGGTTTTACGAAGACGTCCATTTTCCAAGTGGGTATCTGAAATGGAACTAGCCTATTTGCAATGACAACTGATTCAATAAAATGCAAAAAAACGAGCAAACATGAAATTCTCTACATGCAAAGGAGAGCAGCACCACAACAAGTTTACCTGAATTCAAAGAAGCCACTAATGAGAAAAAATATACACTCTAAACTGTCATTATCACTAGAGACAGCGACAGTTATGCGGGCTAAGTGACACTGTGCTTTTGAAGCAGTAGTTAGCAGTCACACCGTTAACCCTTTCAGGTGTACATTTTGTTGGAACTTTTTTTCTTTCGAAATTCTTACCATTCTAAAACTCAATCGTTTTCAATGGCCCGCAGCCATTGTGACATTATTATTAAAATGTTCAGGTCTCAAAATTCTCTCATGTGAGCTCGTACACCCGATAGGGTTAAGAATTAGGCTTGCTGTAACTCATTATGGCACAAAGAAACCCTGTCATTGTGAAATGTTCCATCTGCTGGTATA
The DNA here is from genome assembly GCA_900302295.1 of Parasudis fraserbrunneri. NCBI lineage: Eukaryota > Metazoa > Chordata > Actinopteri > Aulopiformes > Chlorophthalmidae > Parasudis > Parasudis fraserbrunneri. The sequence goes on along the minus strand of OMKL01064870.1, from coordinate 5,646 downwards.
CCTGTTGTTTGTTGAGGTTCTGGGAACATTGCTCAAACTGTTCATCCTTGGTCTCCATGGTTTTCCCCAGCTTCTGGAGGACCTATTATAGGATAAAAGACTCAGCGTAAATACAAACCCACCTTGCTTTCTGTTGTCTACATTATGGCTGTTACCTTCAGGTTGATATTCCTGCAGAGATTATGACAAGATGGTTGCACATTGCAATATGCTCTCCTATACATTACAGAGACACACATGGTCTGCCATTACTGCATCTTGCACATTCTGCTGCATAGTAAATTGCACAATCTTCAACTCCAAATCTCTAAGGAAAGGGCCACATTTCTATGACTCATATTTCCCATTTAACGAAAAATGTGTGCGTTCCGAAAATGCCAACTATCATCATGACAAGCGATGACATGACATACGATGAGATTGTGTATGCTGCATAGAGAGGAATCTTTAGCTCAGACCAACCACACCACTTGTTTTTGAGCAGCCAGTTGAGTGAAACTAGTGAACCACAAGCCACTGACTGGGGTACAGCAAGTGAGAGGAAGTGAATGCAGACTCAGGAAGTGGCAGCTTTTGTGTTGACACAAACAGCTGTACAATCAACTATTGAATTACATTAACAGACGCCCATGAGGAAAGTCTGTGTTTTTATTTTAGTTTATTCTTTTCATAATACATTAGGCTGTCCGGCAAAGGGACATTAACTCATGCAGCCTTGCAAAGTCTAGGCTTTTGAGCATGAACTCTGAACCATGTACATTGAACTAGAGTCGCTACATCTACACTTTACTGTCAGACAAGGAACCTTTCCCTTGTGCTTGTGGCCTCTAAATCTCAGCTGAAAGGGGTGAGGTAATAACACAAATAAGTCCCAGTAAAAGCAACTTTCCAAGCTAAGGTTATATACCCCTACAATCGAATGATTCCATTTCTAGTTGCACAGTGTTGCCTGACTGGTTAGTTACAGCATTTACACCGCGTCTGGTGATTCCTTTAAATTGTTATTTTAATATGCAGCATTCTCAACGCGTAGCAACCAAAATCGTATGGGCATACTAGCTGCAGTAGCCTACAGCCTAGTTACGGAAAAGTTTAAGAACAAAGTTTGATGGCTTATGAAAAACAGATGACAAATCACATTCCTCTGTAGTCTATATCTAGTGTCTTAGTATAGCTGATAGTATATACCAAGTAGGCTATGGCAAGTTGAAAGATCATATAACTTCGTTGCTCACCTTCTCCTGGGCTCGACTCAGTGACTTTTGCACCCGTTTAGCGAAGAATCCAGCTCCGGCCTGAATATTTGGCCCCATCTTGTTCTCTGCCATCGTGACTTGTTTCTCTGAATCCTTTCTGCTTCCTCTGGTCTTGTGAAATCGCTTCACTGGTGCTTATAAGCAACTTCAGCGTAAAGGGATGTAGGCTACACGTAGGTGGGGCAAAACAAAAGCAACGTGAGATGTCAAGGCAACCCCGCACGCACATGCGCGCGCCTCTCTCCGCCCGCCCACACACACACACAGACACACACGCGCTAAACAGTTCAAGGAGTTTGGAATGAAGTCAAAACTGACGTGGACATTCTCTCCTTGTTCAAACTTGCTCACTATAGGGATGAGTGAAACATTATTAGCCTATATTTCTGCCTTTATCAAGTCATCAGCCTCGAATCGACTGATTCCACTCAGACAAGGCATTTGTTTTACAAAATAAGGAAGGATTTTCAAGAGGACTATCAATTCCAGTTAAACTTTATTTCACACTCACCTGTGTGATTCATGAGACAAGTCATCGCTGTCTTGCAAAACTACCTGGAGGAGAGACTCACCTGAAAAGTATGATACTTGATTGCGTTTCTGCCCCAGGATGCTGCGTCAGATATTCATAATCAGAACTCTGAACATGACCCCAAGAAAAAAAATCAGCATGAAATGAAAAACACCTTCTGACAGTTTTGGGCAACTAACTCTAATATTAGAACGCTATTAAATATCCCAAGAAATTAAAACCTTTTTTCCCCTCCATTTTACCCCTTTTGTCTGCAGTTCTCATCTATAGCCTATGTACCAACAAAATTCACAAAAATAATTTCCTTTTTATTTTCGTCTAAATAAATCCATTGTTTTCTTTTCATTTCTTTCTTTCTTTATTGTACATATGTTCATATACAGAGGCATATATAATAACAGACACAAAGATAATTAGAATAAATAAAATAAAAAAAGGTTAGAGTTTGTGTTACAGCATATTATATTCACTCAATAACTTACAGTAAATCTTAATAGCTACTTTGTTTTTAACATTATATGAAATAATGCTTTGTTTAAATTAATTAATAAAGTGCAAGCATGTTTGCTTGGTTCCTGAATGTGTATGTTCTTGTGAATATGAAAATTTCCAAAAATAATAAATAGTTGTATGACATACACATGTTGTCTTGACTAAAATATAGCATTGCATCAAACATATCTATTTAAACATAAATCCAATGTTTCTTTTTTTAGGAGCTTTGCCACATCAATACAGAACATATATAGTGAAAGAATAGATGGGAAATACTGTCTTTGTCTGGTAAACAAAAATCACACTTATAATCAATATCCAGTTTGAATCTTTCTAACACTTGTTTAACTGGATACTCTATGCAGCATCTTGAAAGATACTTCCTTAAACTTGTTGTTAATACAGTGTTTATCACAAATGTCCCATGCTTTCCCCCACTGTATATCATTAAACAAGGAAGACCAAAAACATCTAGATGATGGGACAGTAAAACAACTAAGTGTGTCCCTGATATTTTTGTTAGAGCAGTTATCTTTCAATATATTAGTTCCACCAGAATAAATATTTTCCACATAATCTTCAAAATTGAAAGGTAGGTCTACAGCACCAGAGTTTTGTAAGTACAGTATAAGGACATTTTCTGGTATAGCATTGGAATCAATAGGATGCTCCTTTGGTTTTATATGTATTTTCAGTCAGTATTCCATTATTAAAACGTGTGATAGAAAATATTGGGGGCAGCCAATACGAGTCCATGTCCCTTACTGAGTGACTGAGTGACTGGTTGGCTGACTCCCTATTGTTGAAACACGCATGCGTGAGACTCGACTCCCCATAGTTGAAACACACCGGCGTGATTTAGGCATGTGCAGTTAGGCATCAGAGTAGTACGGTGAAGCCACACGAACTCGAGATCCTGAAAACAGCATAATCTATATAATAGCAGGCCACATGAACAAAATATCAAGTTTTTTTGAGCAAAATAAAGCGACATGCATGCCACATTCACTTATCACATAGTTGTTTTGCATCTCTGACATTAGCTAACGCAACACTCACTCAGCATCGTGGACACGAGTAATTTATCAGTTGCTTGCGCTGGATAGCAACTCCTTTCTATTTCATTGCTTTGTTTTCTTTAGCATCTTTACTTAGTCAACTTGTGTGTTTGGCGCTATTTGCTCGCCCTTACTTCAGAGAGGGTGCTAATCTGGCGGGTGGGGGAGAGCAAGTCATGGAAAGCATTAAAACCCCAGTGCTGGAGCACAGACCTCGGTGCTGCTGACACTAAACAAGGATGCTATGTGCAGGCACCGACATATATCAGATATTGTAGCATCTTCTATGGAGCCTAGCTTGTATGCTACACATATGCCTACAAAGATGGGACTTCACGTAACAACCTTTCGTTAGACCACCTTGAATAATACAGTCACCAACAAATTCATAGGAAAATCCTCAGGTCCGGCTATTGCAGGCACCGTGCAACGTACCTACCAACAATCTGTTCAAGTCAGTGCAGCTCAAATTGCGTCCTATGTGAACCCCCATAAAGCTGCCTGCACATGACCAGAATTCTGCTCTTTGCTCACCGCGAGGTTGGGCGTAGGTATCTAGTTGATCGTCATCACGGAGGTCGTCTATTTTATGAGTAAAAACAACAAAATTTCTGCAAAGATTGTGGTCAGCTTTTGTGTGGTGTTACACTCCAAAACGAAGAGATGACTCATTTCTCCACCATCTCTTAACATCATCCACGCTAGGGCTGTAAACGAATGGCGTTGAAACGAATTTGCGTTACCGGGTTATTATCGTGTTAACTTTGACAGCCCTTTAGGCGATAATGACGCGAATTCGTTTAAGAGCCACTAATTTTTTTGATGCATCAACGCACGTTCTGTTATGATGACATTTGGTTTGAACCGTTGTTTCAACTCGGAGAAGTACAAATGGAACGCTAGAAAGTTGTTGCTATGACAACATAAACCGTAAGCTCCAACTTTTTGTCAAAAACAAACTTTCTGTAACTTCATCTTGAACATCTTGAATTTGCTTTTAGTGTTTTGCTAAGTTTAATGTTTTCAAAGTAAGTCAATACAATGATTCCTCCAGCTCAGTCTTTGCTGAAATACGACAACCCAGTCTTGGTGAAAAGAAATACTGACAATACATCACCAAGGGTAAGTTTGGCAAGCCAGTAGCTAACGTTATAGCGTTAGGAGGTTAGGATGGAAGAGTTTGCAACAACCTTGTCGAATCCACTTGCACAAATCCAGAAGCCTTCTGCAAGACAAGGAAAAGAGAGAAGTTGTGTCACATTTAGGCAGAAAAAAATCCTGCAGTAATTTTCACTGTTACAGGCACGCCCTTTGAAAGTGAGCCCCCAGCAGCCTGCTGTGACTGGCCCTGTGCCACCACCACCTAAACCAAAGTCCCCCCCAGCTGATGCCACCAAGCAGCAAACCGAGGAAATCCTAAATACCATCCTTCCACCTAGGTATGATCTTTGGTTAGGCTACCTCTAGCCTATATTTGGTACTATTTTCAGATTCAGATTCAGATTCAAATTTATTGTCATTATACAGCACAAGTACAGTGCAACGAAAATAAGTTTGGCATCCAACCAGAGTGCAAATGTACAGTAAAGTGCAGTAGCAATATACAGGTATGCAATATACAGGTATGTGGAGATATATACAAACAGATGTGAGTAAATAAGTAAATAAGTAGGTAGGTAAGTGAATAAGTAAATAAGTAATTAAGTAAATATATACAAACAGATGTGGGTAAATAGTATACGCAGGTAAGTAAATAAGTAAATAAGTATACAGTGAATATAAATGTATGGGGTATATACAGCAGTTATATGATTCTGATAATGTGCAGGTATATAAATAAGTGCATAAAAAAAGGGGATTGTGTGCAGGTATATTCAGACAGTTGGATAAATATGTATACAGTATATATATATATATATATACATATATATACGTATATATATACATATATATACGTATATATATATATACATATATATATACGTATATATACTGACATATATATATATATACAAATGTGTATATATATATATATATGTATATATATATACGTATATATACATGGATTTGTATATATATACGTATATATACACACACAAATATATATACATATACGTATATATATACATATATACGTACATATACGTATATATATATATATATATATGTGTGTATATATATATATTTGTGTGTATATATTATGTATATATACGTGTATATATATACGTATATATATACACGTATATATATATACACGTATATATATACATATACATATATATACACTTATATGTACATACATAAA
>OMKL01064858.1:0-12902 GCA_900302295.1 Parasudis fraserbrunneri | reverse complement strand
ATGCTGCTACTGTACATCTTCTCATCTTCTCATCTTCTCTATTTTATTGTATTGTATTTAGTGTATTTAGTGTACCTTTTTGTTACTTACTTTTTTTGAGCACGTTCTTGGAGAACACAGAAAAAAGCATTTCACTGTGGTGTATCTGCATGTGACAAATAAAACTTGAAACTTGAAACTTGAAACTATTTTAAATTCACTAAGCCATTACCTGGTACAGTACATGAGGAAGAACTATGGTGTACACTTGTACCAATGCTGTATCCTATACATCAAGAAAAGCGGCACCAAATTCTTGTTGCATAAGAGTTGTAATGTTTGCCGCAGGTTGCGAGTGCGTATCACCCATTAACCAGGGGATAGAGCCCTTTGGACTTGTGTCTAGTGATTGAGAGCTACCTGCTCTGCTGGGGTGAATGGCGGCAATTCAGGCAAGGGGCCGTGCAATCCCTCTGTACAAAGTAGGCTACCTATCTGGACTCGGTGGAAGACATTTGAGGAAGGACGAGACAATTTTTCTCATTATTTGGTTAAGTGGTGCAAATACCCGACCTATATATATATATACACCCGACGCATCATTGATAAAAACTAATCTAATTCCCATGCCAGGCCCTGTAAGCTAAGCTCTGGGCTGGCTGGAGGAAAGAGGGGGTTTGACTGAATGGATCCCATCAGGGACGCACTTTGTAACCCAAATTATTCTGAAATAATGTGACCATATTTCTAATGTGAATGGGAGATCACAGAAGCATCAACTTGCGTAACAGACACAAATGCGAAGGGGGAGGTAGCTAGAAGGTGAATTGCGTTTTACAAAGATTCCACCTTCACCCAGTAATGTGTCTCAGGCTCCGAACCCACCAAATGACTGCATTCAATCAGTAATGGAGTCGATTAGGCTGCACAACTGCAAAGGGTGACATAATACTAAGCCACAACATCACATCTGAGTCTGTTATTTTTATTTGGAGGGGTTATGACACTCCAATATGTTTCATATGCAACAATATGTTGATATACAGTACACCATATATATAGTATTCACAAAACAAAGCATTTTTTTGTCTCTCTTTTTTCTTTTTACACATTATTTACATTTTTTAGAATGTTTTTTTGTGTGTTTATGTTTTTGTTTTTTTTACAGTAGATCAACAAAAATCACTTCCACTCACACTTCCATGAAAGTCTCCATGCAATTTCACACTAAAATCTCACACATATCACATTAAGGTAGTGTAGGCATTACATATTAGTATTACACACACTTACACAATATTATATCATGGTGAGTATAAAAAAGAAAACGGAATTTTAAAAAATTGTAAAATGTGCCAGTAACCGCGCTGAACTGTTTTTTTTATCACGACTGACATCCTTAAAACTTGTGCTTTAGTTTGTCATCTGGAATGTGTCAAGCCTGGACGTGGTAAATTGACACACCAAAGAACATCTTAAAATAGAAGACATTCGGACGTGTTGCCATCAAGCTGCCAAGATATTGAAAATTTCAGTTCTGTATGATTACAACAAAGTTAAAAAAAAAAACACACAAAAAAACCAATAATAAAACAGCTAACAGAGATGATTGACACTAGGTGTGGGGAATCACCTGGGACCTCACGATTCTAACTTTTGCTTCGATTCCATTCAGTATATTATGACTAATTATTTTTCCAACAGTTCACTACATAATACCTGTAAGGACATAACTGTTTCATGATTAGTCAATTGATGTAAACCATGTAGACGCTTCCTCCATCTGTCATAACTCATAAATAGTTACATGAAAATGACAGGAATCGATTAGGTATTTCCCCCCCACCTCTAACTGACACAGGCACTTGAATGATCCAGGATGAGCTACTCTGTATTGCTGTAGTGTATACTGTACGACAAGAAACAGAAACAGGTTTGTTCTAACAGGATGACGACCACACTAATGCAGTAACAATTAAGATACAGTGACAGGTCAGTGGGCAGTCTAGCTGTACCCCCCCCCACACACACACACACACATCACTAGTAGCTGATGATGAAAGGCGAAAGAGTCACTTCCTGCTGCGATGTAAGGTGGAGGGGAAGAAGGCCCCTTCTGCGTCGCTGCCCGGGGAGCCACAGAGGCTGTCCTCCTCACAGCTCATGTCCTCACATGAGTCCTCGCTACATACAGAAGAAGAAGAAAAAGAAGAATGTTACTGTCAGTTTACTCTAGGCAATTGAAATCTGTCTTTACGCATATCCCTCCTAATTACACCTGCACACCTCAGTACCGGGAATCTAACCAGTTACTTTTCAGTTACTACTAGTTGGCCTCTCTACCTCTAGGCCACCCTGCCACTGGGAGAGAGATGATACTGTTGAGTATCCATTGAGTTCTTTTCATTAGTTTCAAAATGTAGATGCACCAATGGCACTTTTCTCTGCCGATATTGATTCAGAGTCCTCGACTTTTTAAGTATTGGTCAATAGTCGATACAGAGCAATAATCTAATTAATTACTTTTACAGAGCAATATAGACTTAGAGCATTAATCTGGGGTTACTGGGCAAAAAATGGGTGAGATATAATACATTTTTCTCCAATTACAGTATATTCAATCTGAGGATGTGCAGTGGGAGCGAGACAACACGACTGAACAGGTCATTCACCTCTCCGTCTCATCCCAGCTCCCCTCTGGAATAGTCGGCAGGCCAGGAACGCTGAAGTGATTGGCTTGAAGGTTCTGTGCCGTTCGCCGGGACACGATCCAAACCAGCTTTTTGTTGTCTGGTTTGTTACATTCACTGGAGTGGTACTTGGCCATGCACCGCGCCACCAGGTCCCTCCAGTGGAGCAGCTCGCCATCGCCGATCTGTGAGGGAAACAGGGAAACGTCTTGAGAGGTATACAAAGGAGTGGACAGACATCAATGTGTCGGTGTCTGCTTGTTTACACGCATCAACACAGAGCCTGGCAATCCAGTGACACCATTATGTCATGCGGTATAGTTTAATTTAGTTTTCGCGTATAGGCATAAACAATAATGAGAGAGGTGAGACCAGTGCTGAAGCCGGAGAGGTCAAGGAAACCCGAGATGCTTATAAAAGGGCTTACATGCCTAGTCTATGTTGATATTATGTAGAATCAAATAAAAAAAGGTCTTGATGGTTAAAGGGTAGTAGATAAAGCTAGAGATAATTTGATACACAGTGCATAATGGACTGAAAGATTGCACGTAACATCTGTATTCTAATACCTTTAGGTGCCTTTGGAGTTGCTGTATGATCTTCAACATGGCGATGGACTGGCGAACCTCAAACTCTTGGGCAATCAGGGACAGTGCCAGCACTGATGGCTATAAGAGAAAAACCAGCAGACCTATGAGACCTAGGACTCAAAATGTACCATCGCTATGTTGTGAAATTGCACCAGAGAGCCAATCCTTACTTTTGCCTTAGAGAAAACAAGCCGGCATAAGCAGGCTTTTAGCTGGGCTTCCAGTCTCCCAAGGCTTGGGATCTCCTCCCTTGAAATATAGAGGGAACCCTGATGTGATCCTCCAATATATTTCTCACACAGCAGAATCTGTTTGACCAGTGCCATGCAAAGTTGGGATAATGCATCAGTAAATACCAGTGAAACAACCGATAGGAAACCCTTACCTTCTGGCACACAGGGATATGATGACCGAGTGGTACAGGTGCAGAAAGGTTAAGGCTGTGACGGCTCTGGGCTCCAGGCTGAGCTTCTCTGAGATGATCTTCTCCATGCGACTGAGGTCCGAGACGGTGAACTTGCTTTGGCTGATGCGGATGAGTTCGTGGGTAGGTGAGATATTGCACTCCTCCTCGACCATTTTGGCTGCAATGTGGAGGCAGCAGACTCCAATACAAGGCAAGTGTTTGGGCTGCACCTGCGAAGATAGCACAACGGTGATATACCCTGCAAGTGATTCAGCATCTTCTGGACATCGCACAGGGTTGTTGTTGCTAAACCATTTTTGCTGATGAATTAACCGTGAAATGGGGATGCACTGATACCAATACTGGTATCAGATATTGGGCCGATACCAATACTGGTAACAGATATTATACTGGTATCAGATATTGGGCCGATACCAGGCTAAAATAAGGAATTGGTATCTGAAAATTTCCCCAGTGCTAAAATCCAACTCCAAGAGCCAGGTGTAATATGTCAGAAATCAAAGCAAAGTGACTTGTTTGTCTGCATCTTTGGCATATGGAGGCATGCTACATCTTTCTAATGGAGAAAAATGGTTTATATCTCAGTCATTTTTGCCCAACATGCCCAAACGGTCAAGTCTGTAGTACTGTTAAGTAAAAACAATGGATCAGATCGGTCTTCAGTATCAGCAATATAGCTTGGGCCTTGCACGGAATGTTTAGAATGCCCATTTGTCCTCCATGTTGGAAGAGACAACTGTTGCTATGTGCATAACCAACAGATGCTTTGTGTTGATATATGAGAAATATATCAACAAAAATGTAATCATTTTGAGTCTTATTACTGAATCTTGTAAACAATTCACAGTGGAACAGTACATACCATGTTTTTATCATGCTTTACCAATGTTTTACCTACTCTTACCACTGCAACAAAATTAGGCATTATCTTTTGAAAGTGGTTACCAATGGTTACAGGCAGCCATGTTGGAAGAAAGAGAACTACACAAACATTCCATTCAAGGCCTCTATTGGTATCGACAGTTAAAAAAGTGGCATAGGTACATCCCTAGTCACAGGCTAAGGATAAACACATACAATACAGCTAAAAACACCAGTAAGTCTATCTATATCTGACAGAGAAACGTACCTTCATAATGGTGAGGAACCTGTCAAGAAGATTGACGGCTTGAACAAAAGTCTGGGTGCTGTAACCAAAGAAACTGGCCAGGCTCCACAGATCCTCCACTTTGGCATCTCTGCATTTCGACGACACTCCATTGTGATTCTGAAAATGGATGATCAACTGTTAGAAAGCGCTGAAAATAGCACGACATCCGTCTAGGTCGTATCCAGCTGCTGCCTGTGCAGACACCGCCAAACTGGGAAATTAGGTCACTAGACTACCTACTTCTGCAGCAGCGGACTCAATAATCCTCAGGCCCGTCTCCCTGGGCAGAAAGCTGGACTCTTTGGCACAGTTTGACTTCAGCTCTTTCAAGAGGCAGCTGTCAATGCCTTGCAGGTCCCTCATCCTGAAAAACAACATTGAAAGAAGGGTTCCTGATTAAATCCTATGGTAAAGCGAACACCGTTTTCCCTCAGAGAGGGTAAGGAGGACTATAAATGTAACGTTACAACACATGTCTTCCAAGCCCGGCCCACTGGGTGTCAGGTCTCATGTGGACTAAACCCCCTCCCTCCCAAAACACTTGTGTTTGTATTGTGCATTATAGACGCAATCAAATTATAAGCCGCAATATCACAAAGGTGAAAAATAAATAGTTTATAACATGCAGCCAATACTAACGTAACATTAATGTTATCACAGAAAAGAGAGTGGGGTGAATGAACTGGGGCTATTCCCACAGAAAAAGAAAAACAGAAACTAACGTTAACTAGGTCAGCTACTCAATCACGATGGGAGTGGGACACAAATTAAATCCAGTGTTGACTTCACTTTACAACTGTTAAGTTTGTAGATCAATTAGCTAGAAATCTAGCGTTCATTAAAACGCAAAACTTTGCAACCAACAACCGCCCAAAAACAAGAATGGGCTGGGCTCATGAATTTACAGAAAGGATAACGTTAGCGTTAGCCAGCTAGCTAGCAAGACAGAAACGCTTTTTCTTTTTACCTTGTCCCAAAAGGCGATGATAAGCGATGACCATATAGCCTAAATACTTAAATCGCCATGATTTTCAGACTGAGTGAATACAATATCTTTGGTGTCGATACGAGCTCCGGTTAGGGGATCCGCCTTGGCTTGACCAAACCAACCAAATAAACACAAACTGCTGGCTACCTTAAACTACAAGGACCATCATGCACCACTCACAAACTTCCACACGATTGGTAGTTGGAACAGTACGTGCTACAATGCTCGTTGTCACCCGCTTTAGCGTACGATACTGAATGCGACTATTGACTATTGACTATCTTTCTTTTTTATCAATACAATTGTAAGAGCGGTTGATTTACACAGGTTATGTAGCGTTAGCTAGCCAAATTAGCTAGGTTAGCAACCTGCCTGAGATATCGAAAGAGACCACGTTTAGCCACGAGCGGGAGATGCAGTTTCCATGGTGATGGGTACGCTAACGTTACGCTTTCCAATCCCAGCAAGTTCCCAAATTTGTCAGGTTAACTTTGCTAGCTAACGTTATTTGTCCAGCGATCCCAGTCTTGGATGTGAACTAAAAACGATGTCATCGGGATTTCAAAGCACTGTTCTCAAAAATAATACCCTTCCCAAAAATGACGCTTCATGGTTTGAGGAGGGAGATAACGTTATACCATTGCACGACACACGCGTGGTAGCTGCAGTAACAGCAGCAACAACAACAGCAGCAACAACAACAACAACACATTCATCAAGAACAGGTGACTGCTATGTAGTTAACTGTGTGGGCAAACATTAAACAAATATCGTTATATTGTTGAGCTAACGTTAGCTAGCCACTTGGTGACTTGTGCTCTGTGCTGATATTTTATTTTGTTCCCTAACTTTGTTTTTCAGTAATACTTTCCAATTCTGTTACAGACACAAATAACGTTACCATTGGCTCTCCTGTTACATTCAGCTATCTAAATCTGGATGAATTGAGGTAAACTAATGTTTAATAGAGTGATTAGAGAAATTATCAGCCATAGTGCTTATAACAAGGTTAGGTTATGTTCTCTTATATGTTTTGTCTGTGTGCATCTTAACAGTAAGGAGCTTGACAGACGCACCAAAGAGACCCAGAGACTTCAGGAAGAGGTGGAACATGCAACCAAACTTGCCTTGGAGAGGGTTGGCTGCTCATACAGCACCAACGGTGCACCTATGCAAACCTGCCACACACCCATGTCTGATATTGGTGAGCAGCACAAAGGACCAAAAAAAAAAACTAGGACTGGGGATTGGCAGTGATTGCCCAATTCAATTTGATTTAGATTCACAAGGTCCCGATTCTTCAATATTGATTTAATTAGGCTTGATGGCGCTGGTTTCAGGGGGCCATCACCTGCCATTGTTGTCAAAAGATGTAATTTGGTGAACTGAGTTTTCGTAGTAGTTCAGCAGAAACACGGCGCAAGGTAAACAAGAGACATCTGCAGGACGGGAGGCGCACGAGAAATAACATTTAGGGAAAAATCGACACACATCCTCTGAAAAAAGGCATAGATTAAAAGATCAATCTTGGGATTTTAAGAATCGACATGATTCAATTCAAATGAAAATATTCTATATACATTTTTCAATATTCTTTTCCTGGCCCTACTGCACGTTGTTGATATGTTGCCGTTGTACCACTGTCACCAAGACTGTGAATTGAATTTGGCTAATGATTTGTCTCTATTTCTGATGCTGGTGTCACTCACAAACAGTTACAGCTACTCAAAACGTCTTTAAACGGGACAGTTCAGGACCTGTCAGAGGACAGATCGTAATCCTTTCGGTAACTGTAATGCATCAGTAATTTAAGTGGACCAAACACAGTGAATAATACTGTAGATCTGTATGCCAAATCGATAGAGATCAATCCATCACAGCAGTCTATCCTTTTTAAATATAGCCTACAGTAGTGTAAGTGTCAGGCCAAGATCTGTGGTGCGAGTGGAGGGAGATAGAGACGTATTCCCACAGCCTGACCATTAATGAAATGTACTTCAAGCTATTCATCAAGTCTGCCTGTACACAGGTGTGTGTGTGTGTGTGTGTGTGTGTTTGTTTGTTTGCATCTACAGTATGTCTGTGCACATGCACTGTGCATGAGTGTGTGTGTGTGTGTGTGTGTGTGTGTGTGTGTGTGTGTGCGTGTGTGTGTGTGTGTGTGCATGTATCTAAATCTGCCTGTGTGAGTGTCTATGGGTAAGGGGGTAGGGGCTGTAACAGATGTGATGTTGTGGCAGATAATGAATGTTAAGTTGCTTAGCTCATTCCTCTGTGTTTAAGCCAATTCATGCCCTCTGCAATCATGAACAAAGTGGGGAATTACTAGTTTTTAGTGAGCAGACAAAATACAGAATAGAAAATCATTCACAAAGGCTACATGCTGTCGTTGCACTATTAATATCAAGTGAATTTAAATTTCAGCTGAGATATTATAACCTGCATGTTTAATAGTCCAGTGACTATCTTGGCTTCATTGTTTTAATCCATGAGGTAGTTTTCTCCCTTAGAAATATGGCCTGTCAATTACCACACCACAGTACAGAATGAAGGCTACTACACATATTATGGAACATTGTAATGGGAATCAATGGATAAAGAATATATAAAAATGTGGATCTGAATATTAAAAATGTTCCATAGACTTCACGCTGATCTCCAAGAAAAAATATTCTAACCAGTTATATGTTATAAATAACACCGTTTCTTGCAGCCAGTGTGCAATCTGTTACCAGGCATGCTTGTCAGTACAGTTACCGTAATACTGGGACTGTGCATAACATTCTCTAAGTACCGGCATATTAGAGGAACTCCCTTTAATTTTGCTCAAATGAATGGCAGCCCTAAAAAAATGTACATCAAAGAGCAGAAGCTTGATCAAATGTGATCTGACTTGTAGCCAGACGTGTAATTGTGGCTCCTATCAGAGTTAGGAGAGGGAAAGGAGAGGAAACTGTCAGTGGATGTCTCCCGCGTGTACAGGCTAATGGATTTACCCTTGTGCCCGACAGATTTTAGAGACCTTACATCATGTTTTTTATTCTTATGTATTTATTTATTTATTTATTCATTTTTTTCAAATATGTATTTTCTCATTTCGTTTGAAAGTGAAAGCTCAGGCTTGCAAGTCAAGCATGAAATGAATCAAATCTGTTTGCCTTTTGGCTGAATTCAGATTTCTCTAAATGGTTATATTTACAGTTTCATTTTTCACCTTTTTTTTATTTGAGATTTTTGTAATTTTCTTGGAGGAAGTGAATGTTTTCTTTTCTTTCTTCTCGAAGTTGATGTCATCTAAACAACCCTCCCACAATCGGCATTGTTATCTGCAACAGTGCACGATGGATGATGCATCCAATCAAGAGGTTCTCACTGTCAACAACATCCTTAGTTCCACAAAGCTGTCAGAAAACAATGTCATCTGAAGACAGACTATAGAAAAAAAGGAATAAACAAGAGCAACACATCAAGGTCTTGAAATCAATGAGGTAAATTAACATTTAGAGCACAACTCAGCTTATTGGTGTAATTTAGTATAGCATCAGATGAGGCTAAATTAAAAGGCAGGACAACTGCCCACTACAAAGTTATGATTATTTTCACACTTTGATTGCTTTCAAATGAACACAATGCAAATGAGGACACAAAGGAGGAGAACCCCCACATCCTCATTTTATCTCATATTCACAAGCAATGTGCCATTGGATATTGAATACATTATTCTCTCCGCAGGGTTATTTGGCTACAGTAGCAGTCTCTAACATTCCTTTTAAAGAGAATTTAAGAAGAAGAAGAAAAAAAAAGAAAGTCTCCCAAACAATTCTGCTGCTGCCACACTAATTGGGTTGCATGTTTGTGCAAAGGAAGATAATATTTCTAAATAATTACTCATTTGATGGAACATCAGACGACATAACAAAATGAAATGAGGGGAGAATTAAGGATGACAAGAGTGAAAATCAAAATGCCATGTCAACAAGCAGCCCTCTATCCCTGATGTTGCTGTTTGACCCCACAGAGTTCATCTTTTCGGTCTTAAGCCTCCAATGAGTGCAGTCTGCTCTGTTTGAGCGAGAGATGCCTTTGTTGTGTGGGCTGTTTGCTTTCTCCTAAAATGGCTGCACTTGTGAACTTTGGAAGGCTGAACGTCATGTAAAAACATTCTATGCTCGTCTCCTGCTCTTGAGCGGCACTTCAATTATGTCTTTGACTGGATAGGGTCGCAGTGCCATTATTCAACTTGATCTAAATTTAAATCTACAAGCTATCCATGTGACTTTTCTGTCTTGAAAAAGGTCAGGCAGACTGGCATCTTGAATCACATTCATTAGACTTGACACACGTCTTATTTGAAGAAATAACCCAAGAAACACTAGTTATCAGTGACTGTGAGGGGAGGGATTCAGATTTTCAGCTTCTAGCTGCCATTTAAAAGAGGCTAAGTTATATAAATAAAACGTTTAAAAACAAACAAACAACAACAACAACAACAAAAACAGAAACTGTATCTGATATTTTATAGGGCATCCAAGCTCACTGTCAACTACAGTACATCTATATGACTTATCATTACACTTGAGTCTGAAACTTCTACTTAAGGGCCATATGTCATTTTGAAGTGATTGAACATTAATGTTATTCCTCTTGTCACATACACAGGGGAGTATGTGATTTGTCTGGTCTTTGGCTGTCTTACCCCACCAGTGAGGGGAAAACTGCAGTGGTTTTCTATAAGGGACTGATGGATTGTGCTCACCTTCAAGTTGCTACCATTATTTATCTATTTCTCCAGTGTGCTGCATTTTCATCAAACTGTTTCTCCCCTGCAATTTGCTACCATGTACCTCAATCAGGGTAGTGTCGGTTAATGAGACAGTTACAATGAGGACAGATGTAATTCACATCCTCGGACCGTATTTATTGGACAGTTGTGTCTCCTCACATCCTAACTGGGAATGATGAGTTGTTCATTCATCCGTCTTTATGTCGAGAAAAACTGAGATGGAGAAACAATGTCAAAGCAATGTAAAATGTCCTTTAAAACACTATCTGAATGCACCAGCTACTGTGTAACGTACTTTGAATGGTGCACTGTCATTTAACAAGCATAATACAATGTCATTCAGGCCTAATACATGCATGGATACATTGACAAGACCAACTGAAACTCATTACTTTACTCATTCACACATCAGTGATAATAATATGATAAGTAATAAGCAATTATATTTTATGACTATATTATAATTAATTATAGTGATAAATGTGATAAGATATGTTGATAAGTGTGATCATGATAAGACATTTTTATGACACTTTTCACAGGTACCACATACTGTAATGCATTTAGAATTTTAAACTTGCTACCCACGTTCTAAAGCTGTGTGTCAGCTGTTTACACTTTGCTCATAGAGTATGTTAGGTAAAATTGTCATTTTTATCTCCACCAGGTGACAGCCTGGGGGGGATTATGTATTTGGTGGTGTGTGTCTGCCTGTCTGTCTGTCTGTCTGTCTGTCTGTGTATCTGTGTTAGAGTTCTCAATGTGCCTGAAAATTCAAACCCAAACCCTACCGAACCGAATGAGTTGAAGCCCAAGCCCGGCTCGCCCGAGATCATCACAAACAATACTGAGCCAATACTGAAATACAGTAGATTCTGTATGAAGTTACATCTTTTGAATGCAAGAGAGCAATACTACACAGGTTTGCAGGTAATCAGCTCTCTGGCACCTGTTCACAACATGCCATAGTGAACCTATTGTCATTGATATACCAATGCATTAAAAACATGAATTTCCATCATTGTCCATTGAAATAAGCCCTGCCCCCTTTCATATATCATGAACCGTTTGTCGTAGAGACTTATGGGAGGTGTCAATGAATTCAGTACACGCTACTACTTTCATTGGTCTAGGTTAACCACACCCCCATGCTTAAGTGTGTAAGAGTGTAATAGTGTGTAACAGTGTGTAATAGTGTGATAGTGTAATAGTGTAATATTGTGATAGTGTAATAGTGTAATAGTGTAATACTGTGTAATACTGTGTAATAGTGTCATAATAATAATAATAATAATAATAAATTAGATTTTAAAAGTCCCTTTCTCAAACTCAAGGACACTGTACAGCATAAAATAAATGTAGTAGAAAATGAAAAAAAAATTAAATAAAAAGGGACCACAAACAACTGCGGGACATCGCTTTTCTGGACCCCGGCCATGCTGTGGGAAGGCGAGCCTGAAAAGGTGCATTTTTAGTCGGTTTTGACTAAGAGGCTGATGGAGTCAGAGCCACGGACGGAAGGTGGGAGGAAATTCCAGAGCAGCAGCAGAGAAAGCTTGGTCACCGAGGGTGGATTGTTTGGTGTGAGGGATAGAGAGAAATCTAGTATTAGAGGAATGGAGTCCACATGTGGGGGTGTAGGGGTGGAGTGGGTCAGTCAGGTATGAGGGAGGCCCGACCATGCAGGGCTTTGTGGATGAGGAGGACCTTGAAAGTTATGCAGTGTTTTAAGCCAGTGAAGTTGCAGCAGGGTGGGAGGTTTTGATGCGGGTGAGAATCCTAGCAGCGGAATTTCTGTACATTCTGGAGCCGGGCAAGGGCCTTGGTGGGAACACCATACAGAACTCTGTTGCAGTAGTCCAGTCTTGAGGTGACGAAGGCATGAATAAGAGTTTCAGAGGAGGTGTTTTTGAGCTGGAAAAAGGCAGACTTAGTAACGGATTTAATATGGGATTAAAAAGTGAGGGATGGGTCAAGATGTGACATAGTGTAATAGTGTAATAGTGTGTAATCATGGAATTGTGTAATAGTTTGTAATAGTATAATAGTGTGTACTAGTGTAATAGTGTAATAGCGTAATAGCATTTAATAGTATAATAGTGTGTAATAGTGGACTAGTATAATAGTGTGTAACAGCGTAATAGCATTTAATAGTGTAATAGTGTGTAATAGTATAATAGTGTGGAATAGTGGAATAGCGTAATAGCATTTAATAGTGTAATAGTGTTTAATAGTGTACTGGTATAATAGTGTGTAATAGTGTAATGGTGCATAATAGTGTAATAGTGTGTAATA
>OMKL01064854.1:0-10625 GCA_900302295.1 Parasudis fraserbrunneri | reverse complement strand
AGATATCTACTATTGATGGACTATACTTTTTCAAATTATTATTATTATTGTTATTATTATTATTATTATTAATAATAATAATAATAATAATAATAATAATAATAATAATAATAATAATAATTATTATTATATAATACAGGATGCAATAATATATGCTTTTTTTGTAACATTGTGTCAGAGATTGTGTTAGTGATATACAGTACTTGCAGAAATAATGGCGTCAAAGTGAGATACTATACTACACAAAAATTTAAACATTCTGGCAACAGCTCTAGTGGACATTCCAGGAATCAGCATGCCAAGTGCACGATCCCTCAAAACATCTGAGGCATCTGTTGTACAACAAAAACTGCACATTTTAGAGTGGCCTTTTGTTGTCCCCATCCTAAGGAACACCTGTGTAGTAATCATGCTGTTTAATCAGTATCTTAATGTGCCACACCTGTCCAGTAGATTATCTTGGCAAAGGACAAATGCTCAGTAACAGGTCTGTAAAAACATTTGTGAGCAGAATTTGAGAAAAATAAGCTTTTTGTGCACATCGAATAATTATTGGATTTTTATTTCAACTCATGTAAAATGGGAGCAAAAATAAAAGTGTTGTATTTATATTTTTGTTCAGTGTAAAATTGGGCTGGAAAATGTTTTTGTTTACAATCTCATAAATGAAACTTAGTAGAAAGCCCCCCAACCAATATTGGAATACAGTTACTTTTTTATTTTGTATCCTGACTATGTAACACCTGTTATTGTATTCTGTTACTCCCCACGCCTGTGTGGGAGTAAAGAGAATAGCCACACACATATGCTGTGTACATTTGCATGTGTATGTGTGTATGCGAGATGTCACGAAAGCCTTTATTCAAACCCTCGGTAGTATTGATGATCATATCAGTGTTTCCCGCTAGCCTCTTCACTGAGGCAGGTGTGTTATAAAACAATTCAAACAGTTCAACATTTGTACATGTCATTTCACAACTAAAGTACAGTAGCATGAACTGCAGTGCCTCTCCTTAAAAAAAAATAGGAACACTGAAACGGTTGGATGGATTTTCATTGTGTATTATGAAGTCTTTTTTTTTTAATTATCTAAAACAACAAGCTATGTCAAAACCATTGCAAATTGGCCAGTGATAATGCAGCTTATGAAATGTCTCGAGATAGTCTGACAAAGAAACCAGTTGAGTCCAAAAAAAGCCCTCAGACTAAGGTTCTGAAGAGTGACTTGTAACCTCTTTGTATACTGTGGGTAGACACAACCAGATACGCCATACAGATTCAACAACACTTCTCGTCTTGAGGACAGACCTACAGAGCTTACATTACACAATACCATCTGACATGCTCATCAGAGGGAATGAAAGAAAGCTCCAGACCTACATGCATATAAATACTAGAACAATAACTTTACGGTTACATTCTTAGAATTTTGACATTGATCAGGATCTGCAGTCTAAACTTTAAAACTCTAAAAAACGTAACCACCATCTGCGTTCCTCTGACGAAGTCCATGGCTGATCTGGATGCTTTCAAAGAGTTAAGAAGTAAATAAGAGAGTTTATGACTAAGAACCATTTCATAGACAAACTCTCACTTATCTGATAAGATTTCAGCATGCATAAATGAGGCATTTTTATGTAACATCTCACAAACAAACCACTGCTGTCAGATGAAAACCTTGTATCTCCAGTTTTGTAATTTCTATGTTTTGTGTTGCCAGCAAGTTCTATGATCCTATAGGGTCAGGAAACCCACTGAAAACCCCAATGTGTAACTTAAAAAATACATGGGTGTAAATCAGAACATTAGGTTGTTTTTCTTAATAGCTATGTTATTTTTCTATGCTCTTTCCTTTTTTTCATCTATCTTATTTAAAGCAATTGCCACTGTGTATGAAATGTGCTGCGTAAATAAACTTGCCTTGCCTAAAAGAGCCATGCTCTCCACTTAACATCAATCTGTGTCTTTAGTCAGTCTTGGCTCCCCACATAAACAGACATGTGCCTTATACGACCTGACTCTGGAAACAAGAGAATGAAAGTGTGTCTCCACTATATCTCTACGCCTCAGCCTTCCTGTTGTTAAAGAGTGCAATGAGTGACATTAAGTTTCAGTTTAGCCACAATAGTCGAATGAAATCTGTCTGTTCATATACAGCTATGGAGCTGCTTTTGGGAGCTTTTTTGTGAGAATAACCATGAACAATAAAGGTGGATAGTTTGTGTCTTTGTATAGATGGTTTCACTGGAATTGTGTAGCTAGGGAACAACTTGGACCTGTTTATTTGTTATTGATATGAGCAAACACTGCAACAGGAAGTAAACTTGGGTCCATTTAGAATGTTTATGTTAAGTTGAAACCATCTAGTAGTTTATATTCTGGGGCTACATTTTCAGTCATATACCTTAAGAATAATTGTACATGTGAATACTAATATCACAAACAACAGGAAAATCATGTGACTACATTTGACCAATGGAAGCAGAGGATAAATTCTTTATAATTTAGTTGAAAACTTTCAATTTTAAACTAATTGCAAGGTCAATTCAGGATCAATATCATGAAAACACTCCTCTCTATCTGTTCGACTGGCCCATCTATCCCTCCTGTAAAGTAATAAAAATAATAGTATGTAAATGAGTATATATATGTGTATATATATATTGGCTGTAATTTCAGCCTTGCCATGTTTACTCTGTTACTTTTAATTGATTGATTACTGGCTTTGTTTACTTTAGATTTATTGAACTTAAGACATTTTCTCCCCATCTGACATTTATTGCCTGAGCCTTTGACACAAGATCTGACAGTATGCAACATCTTAACACGAGTTTTACATTACTTTTGGGGCTGTAAAATGTTTGTTAACATTTGAAATGTTTTCTAAACATTGCCATAAAACGGACGGTATTATGAGTTGTGATGTGCTAAGGTTGTATTCCATCTAGGTCAAACTCTTAAGGAACATACAGTATACCATGATGTGACATGGTCAGATGAGCACATGTCTGGCTACCGGTGGAAAGACATTACCGTCAGACTACAAGGCCCTTCTGTCCTCTCACCTGCTGTGTAGCTGCAGAAAAGGTCTCTTCGTTGTTATGATTTGCCTGTTTAAATGTTGACAGATGGAGAAGAGCGGAAGGGCGACAAGGTTCTGTGCACAGCAGGCTATTTCATGTCTGGTCTGTGTCAATAATGCCAAGGGAGCCAAGAAGGCTGTCACACTTCAACCAAATGAAACTCATTAAAAGTATGTATATGAGATAACTCCTCCTTCTGACCTATTTTGATAAGAACAGTATTACAATATAGAAATATGTAGTGATGTGATACCTTATTAGGTAGTACAAAGGATACCTCCAAAGGATATGACTTATAATTGTGGTTACTGTAATGACATGGTTAAGGGTGACATTTTCCTACACCCTCACACAGGTAAAACGATAAAGGTAAGGGGAGGATCTCCTGTAGAACCAAGTATATGGTTCATCTTTTGAAATGTCCATGTGGATTCTGCTATGTTGGTAAAGCCAAGATAGAATTGAGGACCAGAGTCTCTGAACCTAAGAGCAATATTGGAAAAGTCCCCCTGTAGACAGGCATTTCAACGCCACAGGCCATGAGGTTTACAGGCTGAGGTTTCAGGAAATTGAAGAAGTGAATCCCTTGAAAAGAGACGGGGACAGAGAGGCGTCTTGGATTCACACACACAGAAAAGGACTGAATGAGGAATTGATGTTGAATTGTTTCTTGGAACATATA
This sequence comes from Parasudis fraserbrunneri, assembly GCA_900302295.1. Taxonomy (NCBI): domain Eukaryota; kingdom Metazoa; phylum Chordata; class Actinopteri; order Aulopiformes; family Chlorophthalmidae; genus Parasudis; species Parasudis fraserbrunneri. The sequence continues at coordinate 6,860 of OMKL01064854.1, read as the reverse complement.
AATTCCAGTCTAGCTCCTGTGGTATTTTCAAGTCTTGTATTTTCTAATCGTACATGTTATTTTATATATTTTTTATGATGTATTGTGTTTATTATGGCGATTATGGATTATTGAGATTTCTTGATATTGAGCTCAGATTTTGAATATTGCTGTGATTGATGACGGTGATTGTATATATATTAAAAAGAAACATTTAAACCTATTTTGTGAATGCGGATTTCCGCTTTTTACCTCATTTTATTTCTTCTACTTTATGACAAACCATCAAATAACCATCTTGATCTTTCTGAATGTCAAGTTCATGCTTTTATCCTTGTGCTGAACCTGTGGTGACCCCACAGCACAGACCTATTGTTTTAAGTCTGGGAACTGAGGTATAGTCACTGAACACACCTAGACCATGCACTGTTCCACAAAACACATTTGGATGGGAAGTATTTGCATCGCAGAGTTGGTGTCGCCAACATCACTTTTTGCCACTGAACCGTGCACACACACAGTACACTACAATACAGGGTGTAACAATATCTCCATTCAACACAGAGCCTCACTTTTGCACTGGTCGCCACTCTGACTACACTGGGGTAAAGATGGACGTGAGAGCATCCCTCAACCAAACCAGTGTCAATTCATCTGATTCCTGTGCAGTAGAGGACTTGGTGGATAAACAAATGTACCCGGCGGCCTACTCTCTCTTCTTCATCATTGGCTTTCCGGCTAACTGTCTCTCTCTGTATGTTGCCTGGGTGCTGACGAGAAAAGGGAACAACCTGGCGGTGTATCTGGTTAACCTATCCGTCTCAGACCTGCTCTATACCATCACTCTACCTGTGTGGATTGAGCTGGCCCTGCGACTGCCCGTGTGTGATATCCTCTGCAGCCTGGTGGCTGTGATTATGCTCAACAGCTTCTACGTGGGCTCCGGCCTCCTTTGCTGCATCTCCGTCGATCGATACCTAGCCGTGGTCTACCCTTTGTACTTCCACAGGGTCCGGGAGGTGCGGACATCTGTGGCTGTGAGCGTGGTGGTGTGGTGTGTGGAGCTGTTCATCCACATTCTCCTCCTTAACCACACGGGGGCGCTGCAGGCCTTCTCCTCCAGACGCCTGTGTGAGGAGAGGATGCCCATGACTCAGGCAGATGCCGGCTTGGCCCTGACACGGGTGATCCTGGGTTTCCTGCTCCCTCTCTTCATCATGACCTTCTGCTTCCAGCAGATCATGACGGCGCTCCACGGAAGTGCCTCCATCCTGGCCGAGGAGCGTAGGAAGATCGGTCAACTGTTACTGCTCCTCCTCCTCACCTACCTGATGGCCTTTGTGCCCTACCAGGCCGTGATGTTCCTCAGGGCAGTGCTGGAGCCGTCAGGGGACTGTACCTGGGCCAGGAGACTCAGAGCTCCCTACATGGTGCTGGTGGCCACCACCACACTCAACAGTACATTAAACCCTATCATATACTGTCTAATCAGCGAGAGTGCCAGGATGGAGATGAAGAGAATTCTGGAGAAAGGCAGGGAAGCTTTCTCAGCCAACTTCTGCTCCCACATGGCCATGTAAGAATGTCCTCCGATTCATAAGAGATTCCGCTTTTGGATTAATTACTTAATTGTTTTAACTAACTCGTCCAAAAACGAGCTGAAAACATGAAAATGAGCAATGTGAAATGTACTTGAAAATGAAGTGTACTGCATATTTTCAATAACTTTGACAATGATTTGTCCGGTACTAGACCGTTAGCCACAGTGTTGGGGAGTAGTTTCACTACATGTAATTAAACTAGTAGTTTATAGATCCCCTCCAGATGCATTAAAACCCTTTAAAAAAATTCTATATTGAATAACATGTTTTTTCCACCAAATTTTTCAAAAAACTACTGAGAATGGCTTAGCAGTATCTCTATACCTTTACCCTAACTGAGAATGCAAGGATCTATGAATATGGAAATTGGCAACAAACACCCATTGATATTTACCATGATTTCCAAGTTGGCAGCTTATATTCTTATATGTCAATACATAGCTTTCTGTGTATGCTGAAGTTAAAGGTGTCAAGTTACCACATATTGGACCATGAGAGGTTCAACCTACTAGTGACATCACACATGCAACTCAGATTTCAGGGAAGTACAGAGAAACTCTCCCTCTCCGGGGGGAGAATGTGAAAAAGGTGCTCTGGTGACAAGTTCTACACAAATAACAATCTGTATAGTCAAAGTCATGCCTCCAAGAGAAATTAACCATACAAAAAACACGTTTTTGAGTGGAGGGGATCTTTAACTAAATATTGTTTTTGTGCTATTTTTAGGTGTAGTTAACCACTGAAACTACAATCTGAGATTCTGCTCTGACAACTAAGCTAACAGAGGAGGTAATGTCAATTTTCTCAGGAAAAAGAGAGAAGCATTTTGGATTTTCTGTTTCAAAAGTTTATTCCCGGGGGCATGACTGAGGACTTCTCAATTAATGAGTTTCTATAGTGCTTCTTAAATATCTCATTTATGTGGATTTGTAAACTCAACCACCCCTTAGTTGCACTTCTCCAGATTATGGACCAAATACGGTGTCGCCCATGTCCCTTACTGGACACTCCCCTTACCTCTCTGCCAGTCTGGGATAATGATTGGCCTGAAACCACATGATCATATACACAACCCATTTTTGTAGGTGCCTTATTGGCTGATATGTGTGTGGATATATATGATTGGTTGTTTAAAAAATATATATATTTTTTACCTTTTTAAAATGTTTTCTGCTGCATGCCTACCCTATTTAAATGGTGTTTGTAATGTGTTTCATGATGACCCTGATGAAAGCCACAAGCCAAAACGCGTTGGTCTAATAATAAAGTTGTTCGATATACTATATACTAAAGTGTTGCTGGAGTTTTTACCTCTTTATTTTCCCTTCTCCATGCACCTTGGAAGTAGGTGAAGTTGTGCCACAAACTTCTACTCTGCTTCTAAACTAAGCCCATCTTTCAGACCATGAGCAAGTTGGTAAATGGTCTAAAAAGGTGCAAGTTCAATATTTTTTACAGACATTTCCTTGCACTTTTTTTTCCTGTGAAAAACCCAGATAGGGTTATTTCGTGTTGTTTCACCTCCGACTGGTAGGCAGCTATTAAGGTAAGAAGTGTGTGCTTTGCAATAAACTCAATTGAGTGGTATATTACGCTGTATGTGACTGTATTATACTTTGTTATAATGACTGACTGACTGACTGACTTACTCCCCATTGTTGAAACATGCATGTGTGAGTGTTAACTCAGGCCGGGTTAACTTTTTTCTTGAAGTAGTGATTTTTGAATGTACTGGAGGCTAATTCACATTGATATGGCATCACAATGTGCATTTATTTATTTATTTTGTTTATATGTAAAACAAAACACTAAAAACATATTTAGCAATGGTTTGATTCTTTAATTTTAATCAAAATCAGAATCAGCTTTATTTGGCAAGTATGTATGTGCATACAAGGAATTTGACTCCGGTTTAGTAGCTTTCCATGTACTTACACAAAAGAAAAGAAAGAATAACAACACAACAAACATCAGAGATATACACATTTTACACTATACACTATATACTATAGATATAGTGTGTATACTATAGATATACACTATATACGGGTGAACCATTCCTGTGAGCTGCAAACAGGATAAAAATAGTACAAAGAAGTGAGGAGTGCAGAGGAATGAAGAGAGAAATATTAAATGGTAGCAAAAAATAAAAATGACATTACTTTATGTACATGTTGTCGTTGGTTATGTACAGTATGTACAGCGTGTTCGGATATACAACAGCGAGTCAAATGTATTGCACATTAGTATTGTTGACTCAAATAAGTATATATAATGTATAGGTACAGTGGGTATCATAGTGTTGCAAGGTTATTGCACAGTGCCACAGTTCACAAGTGTGACAGCAAGGCGGAAGAAACTGTTCCTGTATCTGGTTGTTTTGGTGCACAGTGATCTGTAGTGCCTACCAGAGCTTATCAGAGGTTCTCTTGTCCTGCGTCGTAGAAATAATAAGTCAACCATTTACATTTTCCCATCGTAAGACAGACAATAATGTCAACATTGACTAGTCCACATCTGGTGGACTGATTAAATCTGCAGTGTGGTCAGGCACCGGTAGTTTGTTCTTTCATGACTTGTCACCTATAGAGTGACATAGTGCTGCATGGTTGTCAAGGACAACAGAGGAAGCAGTAGCTGGCCCCTCCTGACTCTGTAAACGAGTTGAGCAAGCAAGGCAAGGCAAGCTCACCAATTTACTTTGTTCCGTGTCTGGTCTGATTCTCAGATCACTGTAAAGTGATTAGTGAATTTAATTGACAGTATCAGGATGATTGGAAGCAAAACTGGATAAACTGTGAGTACAATCTTATCTTGGAGATGTAATCTATAAAAGTGTTCTATTCTTCTTAACGGTCTGTGTAGATGATATTGCACTTGTTACACTAATAGACACCAATTGTTTCACCAAGGTGAGATCATTATGCATTTCTTTGTTTCTCCGCAAGGTGTGTGGCGTGCACATGAACGTTGTGGCGGCCATGGAAAACTTCAGCATTGCCACCAATCACTCAGGGTGCAACTCAGAAGAGGACATGGAGAGGAAGAGGCCTTTTCTGTTCTTCTACCTGTTTCTTATCATCATAGCCATACCTTCCAACTCCTTCTCTCTGTATGTGTCCTGGCAGCACATCAGACAGGGGAATGAGCTTGGCGTGTACCTGTTTAACCTGGCTCTGACTGACCTGACTTTTACCATTGGCCTGTCACTGTGGATGGACTTCCTATGGCGCGGAGCCTGGGTACACGGAGGCTTTGTTTGTGTCCTATCTGTCTACCTCCTCTTCACTAACTTCTATACCAGCGACGCCTTCCTCTGCTGCATCGCTGTGGACCGCTACCTAGCGGTGGCTCACCCGTTGAAGTTCCCATTCCTGAGAAAGATTGGCACTGCTGCGGTGACCAGTGTTGTCATCTGGGTCTTGGTCTTGTCTTTCAATGTGGCCACCATCACATTGCAGGACTCGTATGATGAACACAACAGAGTTCCAGTGTGCTTCGATGTATTCCCACTGACAGATAAGCAGGCATTTGTTAACGTAGTGCGTTTTGTCATGGGGTTTATCGTTCCAGTTCTGCTGGTGGCGTACTGCAGCCGGGGGATCTGTGTGGCGGTGAAATCCAACCAGGCCACAGAAGAAAAGGAACGAAAGCGGGTGTCAAGGCTGCTAGGGGTGGTTCTGCTCTCCCTGGGGTTCTGCTTCGGTCCTGTCCATGTTATGTTGCTCCTTCGTGGATATCTGGAACACTGCAAGAACCCTGCTTGGCTGCTCTACCCCTACAAGATCAGCATAGCCATATCAAGCCTCAACTGCCTGGTGGACCCACTCCTCTACTGTTTTATCACTAGAGCAGGCAAGGCTAACATCACACAAGTTGTTCAATTCATCCAGGGAAAGAAGAGGGTTAAAGGTCAAACTGTGGTGTAGGAGATGAAATGACGACAAGGCTTTTAAATAATTTTTTCATGATGAGTTGCATTGCCTCCTGGCACAATGCATTTTAATTGCACTTAAACTGTCTGCAAATCTCCATTGTGTGACACTGCAGACATCAGACACAAACAAATCAAATTAAAACTGCACAACGTAACTTTTTTATGGCAAGATATGTCTTCTTTAGCAATCCTAATAATGGAGTTGGTAAGAGTTGGGCTGTACCAGCAATGTAACAGCAATGTAACAGCAATGCATGAACACCCATACAAGATCTTCTGCTTCTGGTCGGCGCAGCCAGTGCCACAAAATCTGTAAAAGGCTCTGGTCTCATTTCTGGAGCATAAAATGTGAATGACACAAATGTACAACAGTGCCCAAAGTTACAATTTCTTTTTTTTTTTTGCCATTTTCTCTCATCCTCCATGTTTAAAAGCTGCAGTTACCTCTCACAACCACAGGGTGCCAATCTTACATCGTGCAGCTTTAAAATAATAGCAGTCATTTCAATGTCAATTTGACCTAAGTCTACTAATTTATTTGTTTGTTTCATCTTTGGTGAATGCATGATTTCTGTCATTGCGCTGTTTCTTGAGGCCATGCAGAGGTCTGTCTAGCCAGCACTTTCACTTCTGTTTTTTTTTTGTCGGCTGATATATTTCAGGTCAGGGTAGTATACATAAAGGTCACCACAGACACAGTGTTTTTTGTATTTTACTGAAACCACACATCACAGACTTCAATTCATTTCTTTTCCACAACTGCTACCCATCACACATTTATGCAATTTTTTTTTTCAAGATCAACTTTGTAAGGAGACAGGACTGCACTGTCGAGAATTGCAGGTATCTGAGGCTCTCTAGTTGACTGATACAGATATCAAGGCGTCAAACTACCTCATTAATTGTGCCTATTCATTATATTTGAATGGTATGGCATCTGATGTATAGAAATGCTTGTGCTATCTACTGTATCTGATATAATATTCAATTGATTCTCTATAAGCAACATAATAAAGAACATTATGGAGAGTGACATATCATGTATTCTGTATTCCCTTTGCACAAAGTATTTAAAGACTGATGTAAGAGGTGGATGCAGGGTTGTAAAATGTGTTGTAAAATGCACAGAAATATCCTCTAATATTGACTGTAGTACTGTAGTAGCTCTGTAAGATATCTCTCAGCATTGCCCTTAGTCTGTTAATATATAATAATTATGTATCTAGCGCCCTCTTTTGTTTCTCTGATGCAGTGACTGGTATGCACACAGGCAGACAGTCTTTTGCACCAAAACACACATATGTATATACACACACACACACACACACACACACACACACACA
>OMKL01064851.1:0-10074 GCA_900302295.1 Parasudis fraserbrunneri | reverse complement strand
TGATTTGGTGAGGGAACAGCAGGGTGATCCCTCATTGAAGGAACTGTTTGATGTTGTGTTGCCAGTTGAGGTGATAAAGTGCTCTACTCATGGTTACTTCATACAAGACGGTATGTTAGTTCGTAAAGGGTGCCCCATGGGGAAAGGTTTGTGGGTGATCCTATCATTCAGATTGTAGTGCCCTCTAAGTTTCGTCAGTCAGTCATTCAAACCTCTCATGTTAATATAGCTGGGCACTTAGGAGTTAGGAAAACCTATGACCGCATTCTGTGCTACTTTTTCTGGCCCAGGTTGAAACGTGACATTTCTGCGTATATCAAAACATGTCACACATGCCAGTTGACTGGTAAGCCAAACCAGTCTATTAAACCTGCTTCTCTTTATCTTATTCCTGCAGTTCGTCAGCCTTTTGAGCATTTGATCGACTGTGTTGGTCCCTTGCCCCGCTCCAAGTCTGGCCGTTGCTATTTGTTTACAGTTATGTGCCAAGCAACCAGGTACCCTACAGCTTATCCTTTACGCTCAATAACCACCAAGTCTGTTGTGAAGGCTTTAACTCAGTTCATTTGTGTTTGGAATCCCTAGAGTCATTCAGAGTGACCAAGGCTCAAATTTTACCTCTCATATGTTTGCGCAAGTGTTAAAGCACCTTCATATTAAGCACAACAAAGCCTCTGCTTATCATGCACAGTCTCAGGGTGCGTTGGAACGTTTCCACCAAACCCTTAAGTCACTACTGTGTGCATACTGTACAGAGTTGGATCGGGACTGGGAGGAGGGTTTGCCATGGTTACTGTTGGCAGCTAGAGAAGTTGTCCAAGAGAGTACTGGGTTTAGTCCTAATGATCTGGTTTTTGGGCACACAGTGCGTGGTCCTCTAGCTGTATTGCAGGACAACTGGAGAACAGAAGAACCACCACAAAGCTTGCTGAATTATGTCAATGGGTTTAGGCATAAGTTGTTTACTGCTGGAGAGATGGCCAAAGAGAAATTGGAATAGGCACAAGTAAAGATGAAGTGCCTTTATGATCGTCGGGCTGAACGTCTGCAATTTAGTCCTGGTGACCAGGTTTTAGCGCTGTTGCCTATTGTAGGTTCTCCATTCCAGGCCAAGTTCACTGGTCCTTTCGCAGTGGAGCGCCAAGTGTCTGACCAAAATTATCAGATTGCTACTCCTGGGCGCAGAAAGGCCACCAAACTTTGCCATGTTAACAGGTTAATGGTTAATGGTTCACTTAGTGCTAGCTCTGTCCTTTGTGCATCTGTAGCTGCCCTGGACTCCTGTTCACCTCAGACCTCACAACACCTGTTGTGTGAGGAGTTAAGCTCAACTACTGATGATGGTGTTTCTCAAGGCCGTTTGAAAATTTCAGAAACCTTGGGGAATTTGCATGCTCTGTTGGGGCATTTGGATGACTCTAAACAGGCTGAGTTGATTAATATTATTAGGAGTTATCCCTCTCTGTTTTCCAATACACCCTCTCGTACACATCTCATTGAGCTTGATGTTGAAGATGCCCAGGCGATAAGGCAGCGCTTCTATCCTGTTTCATCTGACAAGAGTAAGCATCTAGAATCAGAAGTTAAGTACATGTTGGACAACAATATTGCTGAACCTTCTTGTTCTAGTTGGGCTTCACCTTGTCTTTTGGTCAAGAAGCAGGACTCTATGTACAGACCCTGTACAGATTTTCGGAAGGTTAATAACGTTACAAAGCCTGACTCTCTTCCTCTTCCTCGAATGGAGGATTGTATTGATCAGGTGGGCTTTGTGAGTAAGTTTGACCTCCTGAAGGGTTACTGGCAGGTCCCTTTTATCTCCAAGAGCACAGGAGATTTGTGCTTTTATTACAACCTCTGGACTGTATTCTTATACAGTTATGCCTTTTGGGTTGCGTAATACAACGTTCCAGCCCCTCATGAATCGGGTCATTTCTGGTTTGATAGGTTGTGCTGTGTACTTGGATGACGTGGTCATTAACAGTGACACCTGGTCTCAGCATGTTGAGCGTATTCGAGGTTGGTTGGCTATTATCGCAGCTTCTGCAAGAACTTTTCTTCCATTGTGGCACCACTGACCGACCTGCTTAAGGCTCAGGTAAGGTATGTCTGGTTGGCCAGATGTCAAACTGCATTTGAAAATGTAAAGGCCCTTCTGTGTTCTGCGCCAGTGCTTGCTGCTCCTCGGTTGAATGATCCATTCAAATTGCATGTGGATGCTAGTAAAAGTTGGTGCTGGTGCTATATTGTTGCAGGCTGATGTCCGGGGGGTGGATAGATCTGTCAGTTACTTCTCCAGGAAGTTCAATTCTTACCAGCTAAATTATTCTGTGATTGAGAAAGAAGCACTTGCGCTTATTTGGGCTCCAACATTTCGATGTGTACATTGGGTCAGGTGTGACCCCTCTCACAGTACACACTGACCATAATCCCCTCACTTTTCTGCGGTCTTTGCAGAACCCTAATCAGCGTTTGAGGTGGGCACTGTGTTTACAGCCTTATCATTTAGACATTCAGCATATTAAAGGAACCGAGAATGTCATTGCCGATGCTTTGTCCCGAGCACCTGTTTCTTAGTTTTATGGTGACAACCTGCCTATTCTCGTTTCCCTCTTGCTTCCCCAGTTTCTTTTTCTCTCCCTCTTAAAAGTGCTCCTGGATCCAAGGTTGCTGAGTGGGGAGATGAAGGGGCAAGCTGGATAGCGGGAGTGGGTCAGGAGGTATGGGTGGGTGTCCTTGATTTGTTTTAGGTGTATTAAGTGGTAGCTTTTGGTTGCTAGAGATTTTTATAAAGTTAACTGACTATCGGTCAGACAGATAACTGTGCTAGATGTGCATAGTGTAATTAAGAAAAAAGAAAGTTGTTGTCTTGGTTATAGTTTGTTTGGTTGTTACTTTGTTTGTTCTTTACAGATTACGGTGTGGTACCCCGTTCTTAAGGGGGAGGTGTGACGGCCCTCCCACTCTGCCTGCTGGACTTCCTGTTCTTCCCAGGAGAGCTGGGAGGGTCATCAACTGATGTGGCACACCTGGGCTGTTTGGGCCTATATAAGCTGAGCCACATCAGTCCTCTTTCTCTTCTCTTCCCAGATGACATCCACCACTTTGAGTTGTTGTTTAACATTTGTTACATCCTTCAACATACCACAGCACATTACTCACTCACTCACTCAGGCATTACACTCACCACTGATTACTCATATAACATACTCCATGATTTTGTATAGTTTTGTTTATAAATACATTCAGTTAAACCTTTTTTGTCACTCACTCTTGAGCCGGTTTGTGACACAAATGACACATTCAGTTCTGATTTTGTCCATTGCCTCTATGAGGCCAAATTCAATATTAGGGTTGGGTGATGGGACGAATACATTGGGGAGTGTCGATGGGTTGAATTAATTCCCATGACAATTTTTTGACAATTTAAATAACCTTGACTTTTGGTAAATGTAAAAATGCCCCTTCCTTGCACATGGTTTTACTGATGCTTTCACAGGCCTGTTTGGGTGGTTTACCCCCTCCCCCACACTGTTTTGACGAGTGTCAAAGAGCTAACGTTATCGTTGCGGCAGAAAAAAGAGAGTTTATTAACTTATGAGGTCAAGCTAGGAGTCTCTGTCAAGCAGCCCCTTGCTTGCTACGCAACCGTTTACTGGATTAATGATTAATGATGTTACTTGCAATTGATTTAGCTACTTTCAGCTACTTTCCATTTGTTGGTTTACTAGCGTGTCTAGTCCTCGCGCTGCTACTAGTAACGAGAAAGACTTTGTGGTCTGAGAGGGAGGGGGGGACAGGCTGCTGGCACTACATGTCGTTGGCTGGCACACGCACATACATAGCCAAATACATTGTGGATCGCCACATTATGTGATGAGGATTGGTTGACAGAAGGATGCGCACTATCGCCCAACCCTGCTCAATATAACTGTCTTGGTAATTCCTCTTTTTCTTGAGGAAATTCAGCATTCTCTCCTCCCTCACGCTTGGCCATTTTTCATATATACAAATTCTTACACCCTTAAAATCAAGAAGGCTTCATGACCCCTGTGAAACTTTGGCGACCCCTAGTTTGGGTCGGGACCCCAGGTTGGGAACCACTGTCCTAGGGTATAGTACAGCCTCTTGCGTATCATTGCTTAATTTTGGACCCTGGTAGGCAATTACATATGCAGTGTGATGTAGTCTGACCTCTGGTAGGTGGTCATGCGGTGATACTGGGTAAAGATGCTTCTGGCCAGCCAGGGGAAGAGCAGACCACAGATCAGCCCACCATAGCCCCCCAGCATGGCTGCTATCAGCAGAATGGCTGCTCCGCTCAGAGTAGGAAACAGCAGTGTCCAGTAGTACAGCACTGGTCAGAAAACACACACACCCCGCACGCACGCACACACACACAAACACAATTATTACAAGTATCATCAATATTGCCGTGTTCAGACTTTCATTTTTATACTTGCTGATAAAAAAGACACTGATATTCACCATGAGACTCTTTGGGCTTGTGATGTATGGGCTCATTGATGTATCGACTCAGTAGTTTGGTGAGTTGCTGATGTCTGGGTAAAACAAGGCATTAAAATATACATAAAGTATAATCAGCATTTTAGTCACCATACATGAATATATGGGTGCCAGAATTGCTATGGAATAGAGCTAATTTTAAGAACTGTTCATATATACAGTATATAGTATATATACAGACAGGTGACAAATTCAAGGAAAAGCCTGAATAAATGAGTGGAGAAACATAACAAATGCAGATGCTTCTTTCCAGGTGCATTGAATGATACAATTAAACAATTATTTTAATTTTCCTGGCATGGTTTGGGTCCACTTGTCCCATTAGAGGGAAGTGTCACTGCAAATCATTACAAAATTATTCTGAGTGACCCCTTATCGTATGGTGAAACATTTCTATCCTGGTGGGAGTGGTCTCTTCTAGGATGACAGTGCCCCCATCCACAGGGCCCGAGGAGTCACTGAATGGTTTGAGTATGAAAATGATGTGAATCGTTTGCTATGGCCTTCGCAGTCACCAGATCTCAACCCAATTGAACACCTATGGGAGATTTTGGACTGACGTGTTAAGACAGCGCTCTCCACCATCAAAACACCAAATGAGGGAATATATTTTGGAAGAATGGCGTTCCATCCCTCCAGAAGTTCCAGAGACTTGTAGGTTCTATGCCAAGGCGCACTGAAGCTGCTCTGACACTTTGTTGGTTTTTCCTTTCATTTGTCATCCGTCTGAATCTCCTATCTCATACAACTGCATGTTAGTCACATTTCTGATGGACTGCGGTCTCACCGGAATGTCTTCACCTGCTTGCTGAGGTCCAGCGGAGTGAGGCCACTGTGGTTCTTCTGGTGGAGCAGACCATACCCAGCTCTCTGCAGCAGTGTCCAACACACCTCCACCCCGCCCCTCTCTGCAGCCACGTGGAGCGCTGTCGCCCCCTGCTGGTCTACTGCATCCACTGCACATCTCTGAGACACGAAGGGTTGGGGAGAAAGTTGCATAATACAGACAAAACAAGCACTGATAATCTGCGACCTGGCTGACACCTTGATTCAGTTCAAAATACACAAGGTTAATTATTGAGAAATTGTGATGTGTTTACTTCAAAAACTGCATGGTCTAATCATTTCCTGAGTAATTTTGAGAGTTGGTGCCAAGCATTGAGCATTAATATAGTAACAAGTACAAGCATATATCATATAGATATTTGAAAACTATGAACCCGGTTTTGGAATGATAGCACAGACTTACAGTAAAATCTTTACCTCTTTTTGGCCTTCGCGCCTGTTAGTCCCTTTTAAAATTATTTTACAGATAGGGTCTATTGTCTCCTGTCAAATAATATATTATATTACATAATATATGTTATATACTGTATATATATATGGATATATACATATTATATATATATACATACATTATATAAAGTATGTACGTGTGCAGTCAGTCACCCACCTGGTCTCGGAGCAGGTAGCGAACCACCTCTGTGTTGCCGGTAGAGGCTGCCAGGTGGAGAGGGGTGACCTGGTACATGTCTGTGTCAGAGAAGCGGAACATCCCCGTCTCCCACAAGTAGTGCATGGCCACACTGGAAAACACAGCCCAGAGTTAGCTTGTGTGTAATATGTATGTATGTTTATGTGCAGGGTGGGTGATAAAAACCAGGTAAAACCAGCCACCAGCCATGGTACCAATGCTGGTAAATGTTGCCCATGTGGAGTCTGACCACTCTTCCACCAACTTTGGCAAATAACCCATCATCATCAAATCTATTTGGTTGGTAAAATGGTGAAAATGGCTGGCAAACTTTAGATTCTACAACGTTAAAATAAGCAGGGTCTGGATCCATGATTCTGATTGGCTAGTAAGCGTCACGTGACCTCCATTTTGCGGGGTAAATCACACGATCTATCTGCGCCTCGGGATCCGACTATACAACCGGGTGTAAATCCACCCATTTACCCCTTCCTCTTGGGGTTAATTGCTTTAATCTACCAGCCACTATGGCCAGTGGCTGAATAAGTTAATGATCAGTTGAAAATCATTATTTTGAGGAGTTATTGTCAGTGTGTGTAATCTGAGAAACCCAGAAGCACTCGCAGGAAGAGTCTTGAATATGAGATTGCGTGTATGTGTGTGTGTGTGTGTGTGTACGTGTACACACATGCATGTGTAAAACAGAGTAAGAAATACATAGTAATAGTAGTAACTGTCAGACACTCACATATTGCCTCCTGTCACAGCGTGGTGCAGGGACGTTTTACCCTGCAGGTCTACGAGGCGCAGGTCCGCCCCATGCTGCATCATCTGGTGCATGATGTAGATGTTCCCATGCCTGAGGGGGGAGTCAGCAGAACCATATGGTACTCTGTACTGCTTGTTGTTGTTGTTGTTGTTATTGTTGTTGTTGTGTCTCGATGTCTTTAGGGATACACCTATATAGATACTGGTAGTGGATATCGGGCCGATACCGGGCTAGAATAGGGTGCCAGTTTCAGAGAATTTCCCCAATCCGATACCAAGAGCCTTGTAAAACATGTCTGATACTAAAGCAAAGAGACTTTTTTTTTGCATTTTAGACACATTATACTTTACTATATTATTTATCAATAATTTGTGTCCACTGACCCGAAACGAATGGTCTAAGTCTATACTGTTCAGCAAACGTAATGGATCGAATCAGTACTCTGTATCATTCAAAACTTAAAAGTTCAAGAATCTGTATTGTAGGGCTGTCTTCTTCTTCCCGTGCAAAAGTTTCAATGCGGTGAGTAAATGAGAGCAATGTGTATGGGTTTTCTGACATTTCTTATGACTAAATGTCCTCCAGAACTGATTTACAAAATGAATGTTAGATAATTATTTCTATAAGCCATTTCTTTTCGTCAGTGCATCCCTTGCTGTCTTCATTACTTCCATTGTGTGCATCACTGAATTGCAGAGAAATTAATTGTCCCCAGGGGCCAAAGAAAGTTGCATTGTATCGTATCGTATACTTACTGTGTACTGTGTACTGTGTACTTACTGGGTACTTATCTATACTGCATATTTGGGTTCGGTGTTCTGTGAGAGCTACCGGACAGGTGAATTTCCCCAAGGGGATTAATAAAGTAACTATCTATCTATCTATCTATCTATTGTTATTATACAGGATCAAATGAAGACTTATAGGTGTAGCACTCTGATCATGACATTGTTACCTTGGTGCCCTGTCTTTTAACATCTATGGATCTGAAAGGACTGTATTACATTATTGACCAGTTGAAGTGCATTCATTGTGGGGGTTATCGTGTAACTGACCTGCAGGCGAAATGAAAGGCCGTCTGTCCTGCGTCACATGTCAGGTTGGGGTCAGCTCCATTATTTAGCAACAGGTCAACCAGAGAACGGTTACCATGCAGGGCAGCATAGTGGAGAGGGGTGAAACCTCCCCAGCCTGGACCAGACACACACAAACACAAATCCAGGTTTGAGGAAGGTGACTCTCAAAGAACTACTTGTTTGGCACAGGCGGGACTGACACATTTTCATGTATAGGCCTACTGTGGAGGTTCCCAACCTTTTTAGGCAAGTTAGGACATTTCTGTAATCAAATCCAACATTTGAAACACAGGGAAATTGTGTGCATTGTCATGTTTACATAATTTCTTACTGATGATGTTCAGATCCAGTGTAACCTCGTGTAGCCACACCTCTGCCTTGAGAGATTTACTGCGTAACAAAAACAACATCTCATCCCTTGTGTGTGTGTGTTTAAACGTATGTACCCATACTGATATCAGATATCGGGCTGATACCAGGCTAAAAGTATGTGCATGTGTAACTAAAAATTCAGCCATATGAAACATGCCAGATATCAAAGACGCTTTTTTGTTGTATTTTTTAATGGTCTAACTATATTGATAAGTGAAACCAATGGATTGGATCAGTATTAGTCTACAGACATTTTGGTTTATTATTAGTTAGTTTAGTCATATCAAGGAACTCGACTTCCAATCCTGACTCAAAGGATAGGTAAGAATGGCCTAAATACTAACACGGCACATAGCATTACTCAGTCTGACTGTTCATTATTTAAAAGCATATTTGACTTTAGGGTGGCTGTTCCCTTTAGCCTGTTGTGACTTTGTGCCATGCTGTCACTGGAGCTGCGTTGCCTTTGGTTGGAGGCAGACTGACACCATCTCAGATCACTGATAGCTGCCGTGGGATTAGGTATTCACCCTGGCATAGGGACAAAATCACACCGAGAGACCAACTTCAACACTCACAAACCCATGGAGTCATTTTAACAAAGCCCAATGTGCAAATATTCTTGTTTATTATCGTACTTGTTGCACATGAATGCGGCATGTTCGTAATGGGCCTTCAATTATTTGAGCAGAAGACAGTGTACAACATAGCTTTAATCTGTAGTAGGCCCTGTGAACTAGTCTAATCTATAGACGGCTATTCATTCAGCGTGTTTCCATTTTCAAAATGGTTTGTTGGTGAATACAGTAAACAAATTGTTGACAACTAATGGTTTATTACAATCTGTGTGTGTGAATACGAATCATAGCACAGTAGGCAATATTGTACACAAGACCAGTAGTTACACAAACAAGCAGCACTAAACGCACACACAGTGGCTCGGTGATGATGGTTATTTGTGTGCAGTGGTCTATCTATCCTACCTTACCTTTTTGCTTGAGAATTGATCGATCGTGTTGAACGAAGTGTGCACACTGTTCAATATTTCCTTTCTGGATACAGTCAAATATGTCTCCACCGCCCACAGAGCACACAGGAATCGGATGCATGATGTTAATAGCACAACACGAGCACCCCAATGTTCCCACCGACAGTAATTTCTAGAAACAAAATCAACACACCAGTCGGAGCACTGTTACAACGTAACCTAAAGATATGATCATGTGTATGATCATTTCCGCTGCAAAGTAACAGTATATTTCATTGTGCAACTGATTGAAGCAGTCAGACCACGCCTGACGCGCCCCATTGGTTACGGCTTCCCACGTGACTTGCTGCGTTAAAAACATGTGGTACCTATAAATAAAGTGGACACTTGTCGCGCCGAGGTTACTGCTTCGTTGAACTACTCGTGCGGAGTGTCATGCGCTTATTTCTGTGCTTTCAGATAAATGGAAAAATAAGTAAAATACTAAAGGCACAGTTAAGCTTCAGCACGCCGCAACCTGGTAGGTGTTGTCAAGAGACACAAAGATGTCACGAATGCAACAGCTTGTTGTATGACAAAAGACATGATGCCAATACAATTGAAAGGAGGGATTCAAGAAGTTTATGGAAGTAAACATTTTTTCCCAGCTGTAGCGTTACACGGCGTCCTGGGGGCTGAGTGAAGACGGAACAAGTCTCATCACAGCAGATTGTAGGGTGAATATAGTGAAGGCCACTGGACATGGCTGCATTGCTTTTGACATCGACTGCACTCAGCTATTGGTAAGCTGGGGAGCAGCATTTTGCAGAAAGTCAAACAAAGCTATTTTGGTCACATTAATTGTATCTGCGGCTCAATTTAATGTAAT
>OMKL01064850.1:3857-21817 GCA_900302295.1 Parasudis fraserbrunneri | reverse complement strand
GGCCCCCCGGTGCCCCCCAGCACCTCCTCCTCAGGGGCGCCAGTAGACCCCTGGGCAGGGGACGGGGCTCTCCCTGCCTCTGACCCTCTCACCTCCGACATCTGGAGTGGCATCGCCACACACACTAACGGCACAGGTACATTCGCGCAGTGAGGTATCCTCACACCTACAGATACATCCTCACACATAAGGACACATCATGTGGACTTGCACACACAAACACAAAAGGTGCACTTGCTCATTTTTGATGGGCATATTCATAGTTCACTTCACACATGGCAGCCACAGAGTTTCATGTGCATGAACAAACAGAACAATTGTCTTGTCCTACATTTCATCCTCCTTCAGTATGTGTGTGTGTGTGTGTGTGATAATGTTGTTTGTATATTGCGGTTAATCCGTACTATGCCAGTGGACTCCTGTACAACAAATCTATTTCTTTTCACCCCTGTTTTCTCCTTTTTTAAATTTCTATTCCTCCTTCCTATTTTTTTCCTTCTTTTTCTTAGGAGATCCAGAGCGACGAGGGTCGTCGGCGACAGGCGGCGATAGCTCGAGCTCCCCAGTGCCCTTTGACCTCTCATCCCTCGGTTCCTCACTTCCCGTGCGGAAGACTCCGGAGTCCTTCTTGGGGCCCAACGCGGCGCTGGTGGACCTGGACTCCCTAGTGTCGTCGAAACCCAAGCCCAAACAACCACCTCCTCCCTCCATCTCCTCCTCCTCGGCACACAACCCCTTCCTCCAGACAACAGGTTGGTTTACAGCATATCTGATACCTTGGGTAATGTGTAACATTAGGAGAACTGTATTATAGAACAGGTGTCACTAGGGATGTCAAATGTTGACCGTTAACCGCCAGTAAGAATTTTGATTGAAACGGTTAATTGCCAGACTTCTGGTGGCTCAATGGCCAGAGTGGCTGTGCAACTTTTGAGCTCCCCAAAGTTGTTCGCAAAAATCCCCTCAAATTCACTGTGAACAACGGATAATTGTTCTACAAAAATGAGCTGGGATAATAAATCTAGGAGTAAAAAAAAAAAAAAAAAAATCGTAACAATTCGATAAGAAAAGCAAATAAATGCGTAATGAAAGAGATGAAAATGAAGAAAATGTTGGCAAGGAAAGTAAAACTACAATGATCTCAGAGTGCACACAGAACTGGGCAACATCAGCAAACAGATTAAATCGGTAATGAAGACCGCTTTGAAAACGTTCAAAGAAAAGTTAAGGAATTATATGAAAGGTGACTTGGACCAGTTCAAACGAGAAATCCACCAGAAGTGTGTCTTACGCCACCAAGCTACATATCCAGAATGGAAGAATCACAGAGGCCACCAAGCTACATATCCAGAACGGAAGAATCACAGAGGCCACCAAGCTACATATCCAGAACGGAAGAATCACAGAGGCCACCAAGCTACATATCCAGAACGGAAGAATCACAGAGGCCACCAAGCTACATATCCAGAACGGAAGAATCACAGAGGCCACCAAGCTACATATCCAGAACGGAAGAATCACAGAGGCCTCCAAGCTACATATCCAGAACGGAAGAATCACAGAGGAACAGCTGGAGACCTGGTTCCTGGAGGCCAGCGAAGCCCTCTCACTCAAGCAGCAAAAGACCATGCAAGAAAAGTTTAACAGATTTGGAATCCAAGTCTAGGAGAAACAACATGCGCATCAACCAGGTTACATGACCACAAAATATACTTTTATTTCACTCTTCCCTTTGAAACCAGTAGGCATAATATGATATATACACCATTTGGTGGACGCTTATCATAAGTGCCTTTTATAATTAGGGGTTGGCCCATATATTGGCCGTTTATAAAATATCGGTATCGGACAACATTGAAATTTGAATATCATTACCATCTGTCATGGGCTCTAGCAGGCTCAATGTTAATGCAAGTGAAAATAGCAGTACTGAAACTAGAGACCCTTTCATGCTAGCTTACCCAGAAATGGGCTAAATTGTGCTCCAATTTTGGTGAGAAAAAATACTGCAATGTTCTATAATCAAAGGTTAGCAATATTTTAGCAGGCTACAATTTATGCCATTCATTCATTCAAGTTCAAGTAGGCTGTAAGTTAATTAACTGAGACATTGGAATGCCAGCACTCCAGGCTCTTCTTTAATTTATCATAAAATGTTTTATGTTTTGGGGAGTTATTTATTTACATAGGCTATATCTATTTATGATTTCCCTTCAGTTTGTTCAAAGTCTAGTGCCTGCTGGGAACTCCATGCACTTAATATTTGAACTTATTGTTCAAATATTTTATAATTTCCGAGTAATTGTATTAACCATATGTTCATTTAAAGGCAGTTTTGTGTAAAATGTTCACAGTTACTGCTATTGAATATTGACCCCAAATATCTGCTATTGGCCTCCTTGATTTACTAATATCGGTATCCACAGTGAAAAAAACATATCAGTCAACCGCAGATTCAAACCCCAAATCTTGACAATGTTAGCAACCCATTGAGCTATTCATAATATTTTATTGCAGACATCTTGATCAGGTGATTGTAATCAAATAGCAGATATTTATCATGAAATGATAACTGTGGCCAATGAGCTGTGGCATTGCGCCATATTGTGTAGCAAAAGTCAAGACATGTCAGATTTATTTGAATAGCCCAAAATCACAATACATGTTTCAATGGGCTTCACAGGCCCACAAAGGTACAACACCCCCAGAGAAGATAAGGCAAAACTCCCACAGAAAAAAACCTTAATAGGAAAAAAAGGAGGAAATCTTAGATGGGCAATTCAATGAGAGATCCCCCCCAACCAGGACGCCAGACATGCAATAGGTGTTGGAAGTGGGCAACAATAAGGGAGTAATAATAGTAATAGTGATAATGAAAATAATAATGACGATAAACGATACAAGGAAAATCATAGAAAGGCATAACAGGTAAGCAGAGACAACAGGGCATAACAACGTCCATAGAGATGGCATCAACGACGTCCAACGATTAACCACCCAGGGTGATCATAGAGCAAGACAACAAACACACGACTTCATGAGACGGTAAAGATAGCGTCATTAGTGTCCGACGGTTGCCCCCCCAGGGTGATCCACAATGACCACAACGCCCATAGAGATAGCATCATTAGTGTCCAAAGGGTTGCCACCCAGGGTGATCCAAGGAAACACGGCGAACGCACAACTCGGGAGACAGCGCAGGGCGGGGAGGCAAAGCACAGGCCCGGCACCTAGAGCAGAAATGGTCAGGGCAGGAAGCAGAGCAGGACACCGCCTCCAGGACGGATACACTCCACAGAGATGGCCAGGGTGGGAGGCAGAGCCAGGACACCACTTTCATCCCCAGGAGCAGACCTGGAACATATACATGTACACAGACAGACAGACTCCATAGCCACACATAGACCATACAGACACACCCACTCGTAGGACAACAAAGAACACATAGTTAAACTGATGCTGATAAACTAAATCACTTCAAAAGTAAGTACCTAAATCTTTGCAAGGCTAGCAGTGTGTATTTTATTTGTAACAAAATACACATTGATAAGATAAAGATAAAGAGATGGTTATGGTAATGATATAGAGAGAAACATGGTAACCAGCAAGCCAAAGGATAGAGCATCGACCGGGACACAAAGCCCACCACCAGACACACAAGACGACAAGCACACCCACTAACAGAAACGTACTCATTAACAGAAACGTACCCACTCACAAAAGAGACAAGAACAGAGCTAAACACAGTCAACCTAACTGCGTTCCCATCAGCTCTTCTCTATACTAACAGAACATAAACTAAACTAAACTAACTAAACTTATTAAGGAGCTGAGTTTATTCCAGACCAGGCATGGCTAGGGTAGGCTGTAAGAGAGAGGGAAGAGGTGGGTCTTAAGCAAAACACATCATAAGAATACTATGAATACAGGACCACGATGGACACAATACATTCACAGGCAATGACTGCTGTAGGTTATAGAGTGCTGTAGGATGGTGACCACTGCTGTAGAATGTTAATAAAATAAGTATGTGGCTAACTGTAACCCCCACCCACCCCACACCTCCAGGTTCGTCTCCTGCCCCCGGCATGGCGGTGACTCCAGGCAGTACCATTTCCAGTAGGGGCGTTTCTCCAACACCTCCTGCTTCCTCTAACCCATTTGGCGTGGCCGCTCCCATGACCTCCATCTCGCCTCAACCCTCGTCACTGGGCCTGAGCGGCCTTCGCACCAGCCCTGTGCCACCCAACCCCATGCTGGGCATGGTGGCCCCCAGCATGGGCATGGGGCCCATGGGGGTGGGCATGGGAGCTCCAGGAATGGGCCTGGGGATGATGCAGGCCAGCCCCATGGGCATGCCCTACGGCGGGCTCTCGCCGATGGCTCCTCCAGGCTCATCTCTTCTCATGGGGCCAGGAGGGGCAGCGCCGCCGCAGCTGATTTTGGGGGGGCCCAGTGGAGCAGGAGGAGTGATGGGTGCGGGAGGAGCAGTGGGAGGTGGAGGAACGACAGGAGCGAGCACCAATCCTTTTCTTCTTTGAGGAAGTTTCACCACAACTTACCTCACCTGTTTCCACCTCTCCTGTCTCATCTACTGCCCCCCCCCTCCCAATTGATCCTCCTTCAACACAAACAGTTTGTGTCCAAAAAGAAATGTGTGTACATCTCTATATTTAAAGAAAAATGCAAATCACAATTTATGTTCATTTCTTTTCTCAGAAAACATTTATTTTATTTTCCTCTGCTCAAATTAGTTTTTTTTTTTTCTTTTTTTTTTTCCCTCCACATTTTCTTTGGTTCCTTTTCATTTCAGAGTGGGAATGCGGTGGGTGTGGGAAATAGAAAAATCTATTTATTTTGTTTTAATTCAATACTGTTTTGTTTTTAAATGTCGTGGGATTTTTTCTCCAACTTTCCTGTCTGAGATGAAGGTAGGTGGGTGTGAGAGCAGGAGGCTTCATCAGTAGTGTCACTCTACTCTATTCTAATATTACTGCACTGAGAGAGAAACGGAGGGAGAGAAGGGACATATAGCCACTAACAAACTGAACAGAAACAAAACTCTTGAACCTGCCTCTTCCTCTTTAGGCCCGCCTAGATGATGATGAAGAGAAACACTGAAATGAATCAAGTGCATGAAGGATGATTTTATAATGGAACTCCCGACCGAGATCTGGACGAGGGGCGGGGGGGCAACAACTTGGTATTACCATTTCCGATACAATGTGGTCAAATCGTTCAGCTATTTCACTTTTTAATTTAATTTAATGTGTAATATAATTTATTTTTTTCCACTTCTGGGAACAAATAAACAAGGAAAAAATCATACGCAATCATTGACGCCGTTAAATCAAATGCTTACTTATTTTCTTTCTTTCCTGATTGTCGTAGAAATCTAAAGAAAGCTCTCTTTGACATTAATGGGCCGGTGGGGAAGAGATGGAATGTGTATTGTGTGTGTGTGTGTGTGAGAGAGTGTGTGAATGACAGTATGGATGCTTGTTTGTGAGCGCATGCGAGGATGCAATAGAGCAAATGCCTGTTTCTGTTTGTGTATTATGTGTCAGTGTCTGTCTCCATTTTTACCTGTGTCCCATCTTAATTTCAGTGACTCAGAAAAGCAAGATACTAAAATCGAATAGAGGACGTGCAGATGACATTGTCAGACCACGTGACATTTGTTACCTCCCCATACTGGACGGCATTCAGTGGAAGAGAAGCTATTATGAAGTGTATTATGATAATATAGGCTAATTAGGTTTCCCAATTGGATATTGAAACTACACTCAAACGTCCAAATGCATGACCACAGCAATTAATGTTATAAAGTGCTGGCAACATGCATTATTGGAATAACGTTACCTCAGGTAAATGAATACTAGATGTGCTCTGGTGCAGTCCCAATCAAGTTATTGACTAATTAAGTTGGCTTGACAAAGCCAACTTTCTGATATTGTAATTGCATTTTTTGTCATCGCTACTACAGCTTTGAAGCTACTACCTTCAAATTGCTGGGCATCTTCAGGGTATGCCCGTGGGACATGCTTGTGCTTTTTGTATGGATAGCTCACTTCTATCCTTTCTTTCACTAATTTTCTCATCCCTTTTTTCCTCGTACTTATAAAGGGGCTTGCTATTATAAACTTGTAAGCTAGAGCCTTCCAACTTGCAGTACAACTAATTAATGTTGATACCCCCCTCCTCCACATACACACACCTTTCCTCCTTTTTCCATCACTCCATCCTGCATATAACCCCTTATTTACCGATTTTTAATCCTCAATAACTTTTACACCATTTGTCGTAGAGAGCTGGTGGAAGGCTTGTTGGACTCAGGAAAGGGTCCTTTCCTAAGTCCTACCCCATTTCCTTATTGGCTTTGATCCCTCAGAACTATTAGAGAGTTGGGGGATGGATTGTCTGTCGATTACAGCTTGGCTTTGTCAAGCCAACTTAAAGTTTGTTCACAAACTTTACATTCTAGTTAAGTTGGCTACTGCAGTGCAGTGCAGCAGGGTACTTGAATAATTTTGTACAATAAACTCAGAAGCACACAGCGCCTGTATGCCCTGTTGGCATTACAGATTGAAGTGCTCGGAATGGTGCCTCTAGGCTAAGTGAAAAATGTAGCTTATGTCAGAGGAATATGAAGGTACAACTCGCCTTGGACCTGATCAAAAACATTGACTTGTTGAGCACCTTCCAGACCTCAGCCGTTAAAGGTAGAGTCTGTAATGCTGTCAAACAGTAACCTCTTGGCAAAAGAGCCCCTCTTGGTACTGCATGTTGGTTTACATTTTTTGTTTTGGTCTGATGTGTGGGTTGGAGTTGAGTGAGGATAGGGGAGGGGTTGCTATTGCTGGTCACACCTCACACTGCCTAGAGAGGTCTGGAGAAATTCACAGTATAAGTTACTATGTAGCGCTATATATAATATTTATAAGTATAACTGCTATATAATAGCTTATTTTAGACGGGCCCTTTTGCCTAGAGGTCACTGTTTGACAGCATTACAGATTCTACCTTTAAGTATTTGTAAGCCTCAAGACTTAAACGCCATCAGAGCCTTCCCCATGAAATATGACTACCGATTGACCAAGAAGTTGTAGTTGTGCTATGCTATGTCAAGGCAGATTGTCTGTCTGGTGGTTCTATTCAATTGACTGAAGCATGGTTGAAGGCAAATTACATATATGGATCCTGCACTCTAACGGGACTCCCTAAAAACATGGTATCATGTATAAACCCACCCCTACCTTAATCCTAACCTTAGCTGCATTGGAGCTCACCCCCCACCTAAACCGCCCATTGGATGCCGTGCAGGACGCCCGGGTTACGTTTTTAGCGAGTCCCGCACTCCAACATTCAAACTTTTTGCAACATATCGTGCCTTTTGTTGGTTGTCCAAATGTTCCACTTTCTTAGAAAGCCCTATGTACGAACTAGGACTGCTCACTTTGCCAAAACATCCCCAGTCGTACTCTTATACATCCTCTCATATGCATTGTGCTCTGCTTTTGGCCGTCCAGCATGGCTGGGTAAACAGTATGTCACATGACTGCACGTCCTCCTTGTTTTTTTGTTTTTACAAATTATCACTTGTATCAATGCTGTGTAATGTTGGGATTTCAAATGAGGTATTACAAGGGTCACACATTTCTCTGCCAATTTTATTTCACTTTATATTTTTTTGTATTAACCAGAAGCATTAGTTTTTTTTGTTTTTTGTTCTCACTCTTTCAAACTGGATTCCTGGTGTACAGGTGTCCCACAGCACGACTGTCCTCTCATTTCATCCCTCTTTCCTGCAGGGAGGGAGAGCCACAGATGCTTCTTTAAAAAAAAAAGACAATTATTTCAATGAATGAAAGAAAAAAACAACAGGGACTTGATGACATGCTCCATGCTGTTCTTTTTAATTTAGGTTGATGAATTTATTGTTATTTTATATCAAGAAAAAGAAAAATATCTCTTTTATCGGGTAAGGTCAAATTTTGTGTGGTGTTAACTGTGAACATTCACATTTGAAAAGTAAAAATGGAAAAAAAAATCTAAAGAAATTTATGAAATAAAAAAAAATCCACAAAGGATGTTTGTTTGTGTTACTTGAGTACTTCAGATCCCTCCTCTTCTAGCTCATTTAGGTCAGCTTCTATATATTTCTCATACATACTAGAATATGTAAACATATTTAGTCACCGCACCTCGAGGTACACAAGAATGTATAGGGCAGTACAGTTTTATTTTCTCTTTGTGAACATGAAAAATGTTAAACGGCTGAAGAAAGTAAGCATCCATAAAACTTCTGCAAAGACAAGAGTACAACAGCAAATAAATCTGAACTAAGGATACTCAGAAATGTGTATCCATCTCACTCTAGAAATACAGCATTCAGTCATAAATGATATATTTGACAACAAGCTCTGAGTCGCTTTGAAAGGCACAATGGTGAGGCAGCTCTTGCATGGAGTTAGTGTATCTGGCTGTTAGCCTGAAAACTAGGATCAAGTTTCTCTGAAGTTCAGGTGTGCATTTTTTCCTCATGTGACAGATGAGGTTAGTTTATGAGAGGAAGCTGATCTTGAATGTATCAACTCTGCGATGGGAGACTTCCTGAACAGAACCCGCGTGAATAGGGCCATTCCACAGTCCTAGACGATTAGTGAATCCCAGTCAAAGTCATCTTGGATCTCCTCACTGTTGCTATGGAGATGTTTCATAGGAGGACGTGGTCTAGGTGCTATTGGTTGAGGTTGGATCCCAGCTGAGAAGAAAGAAGTACACAACAGGAAATAAACCCTTAGCAGTTGCATTGAGACATGTACTGTGAGTCTTTGTCTGCTTTCAAATCTCTTCCTCCTTTTTATGACCAGTTTTATTCCTTCTAACATTCTGGTAGCAACTCGCACAGAGCTTTATTGCCAATCATGAGCATCACCATGTACTGGCTGGTTGTGACTTGGTGATTGACCCGTCCCAATAGAGGCCTTTCACGGAATGTTCAGAATGCCCATTTTTCCTCCATGTTGGAGGAGACAAGGGTTGCTATGTGCAAAACAACAGTTGCCGCTATATGAGAAATATATCAACAAAATATAATAAATTGGTGTTTTATTACTGGATCTTGTAAACTTCTTGTAAGTCACAGTGGAACAGTGAAATCATGCTTTCCCAATGTTTTACCTTCTGTTTTACCAATGCACAGAAATTAGGCATAGGGTCACAGGCAGAAATGTTGGTAGAAAGATAACTGCACAAACATTCTGTGCAAGGCCTCTATTTGACCCCTGACTTCTTGAATTCTCACTGACAACACAACCCTTTGAATGAAGTGTCACTCAAAACAAAGGGGTGTGTTAAAGGGATATTTAACTTTAGTAGAACTTGCCAAGTTTCGTCGTCCGCTGTCAACACCACCATTCCTCCCAAGTGTCAGGCTCCTCATTCACTTCCATTCATTTTGGGGACCTAGTCTAAATAGCATACTTCTGAAGTATAAACAAACTACTGCTGTGCAGATTTCAATAAAACAGACAATTCTGTGTCAAAGGTACGTGTTTTGGCATTTAAATATCATACTTCTGAATTATAAACAAACAATACAGCAATCTATTCGACAGGGACAGCAGTGGTCACTAGCTTACTTGTAGATAACTTTAGATAGAGGTAAGACTGCAGATTTTTTTACAAGTTCTACTAAAGTGAAATTTCCCTTTAAGTTTCAAATTGGGACAGAGAAAACTAGACGTGCTGTCAGTGACCGACAGCAGGTATGTCCCTGAACGGCCCGAATTCTCAATCCACCTTTTGACCATGCCCCTAATCCGAGCCGTTGAGGAGTATTTAATGTTTTTAGTTTTATGAGAATAGCACCACCATGGGGCAAGATGACTCAGAACTTCACAGGCCTCCTTGCTATTGTAAGGCAAACATATTTGTCAAATATTGTAAGGCAAACATATTTGTCAAGTTTGGCGGAAATCGGACAATGTCTTCACAAGTAACAAATAATTTCCTGTTAACCATGCGTTTTTCCGAAATGTGGAAAATGTTGAAAATTGTGGTAACGCGAAAAGTCTGCAGTGGATTTTTCGGGGATATAATTAATTGCCACAAAGCTGTCAGGAGGTAACAATGTTTCCGGGTCTTACCGGTGGTGTTAGCAGGCTGTGTTAGCTGGGGCCTCTGTAGGCCCAGTCCCTGGGGTTGCAGGGCCCTCCGGGGGGGCTGTGCTCCATTGGAGGGGGGAACCACAGAAGGGTAGAGGAGGGGCGAGGGGTGGGTGAGGCTGGCCAGGGTAGGTGGAGGGTTGTGGGAGAAAGATGGGACTTGTAGGGAGGGATGGGCCCCGAGGGCCAGTGGGGAGTTGTTCCCAGAAGAACAGCCAATCATGCCCTTCTGACTGAAGAAGCGGTTCAGTGAATCACAGAGGGAGGTGAACAGAGCTGGGTCCAGCGCCCAATCACAGAGCTCAGCTTGGCGCATGCTCTCCAGCAGGTCTGAGATCAGAAAAAAAGGAAACAGTTTATTAACGCCTGGCAGAGGATAGCATAGAAAACAGTGACTGAGGGAAGACAGCACAAACCTGGGTGACTGGAGAGGTCTATATTAGCCCAGTCTAGATTGCTGGCAATACGGAAGCTCTCCTTCAGAGAGTCTGTGTGGCTGAACCAGTCAGCTGGCACAACTGCAGAGGGAAATAAGGATCAAAGAAACAGTATTGATCTTTAAGGTGTAGTTGATTTCCATCCATTTCAAGTGATTCAGAATTGATAGTCTTTCTTTCCTAAGGGTTAGGGTTAGGGTTACCATTTTGAGTGAGGCGTTCCATCTCAGTAGGGGGTGCGCCTGGTGCTGGTATAGGATGAGGGGACATGGGCAGGACGGTTGGAGTGTGCAGAGGAGTAATGTCACTGGTCAGAGTGACCAAGGGAGCCATCTCCGCTGGAGAGCAGAAAGTATTGTCATCGCAAATTAATCATGACTAGAGGTCAAATCACTTTTAATTCAACCAATTCAAAATATACATTGAAACCATTTCACCTGCTAATAATACATTCTCAATCATTTATTTGTGGACTGGATATGAGAACCTTTTTATGGCAATATTTTCAATTTAAATTGATTGAGAGTGAATTGAACTCTGCCCTATAACAGATAATGTTGTAAACTGTATCAAATTAATCCACACAATCTCACCAGGCTTCGATCGTACATATTTTTCATGTTGAAATTCCATACGTTTTCTAGAAGTTCATTTCTTGACAGGATTTGAAGGTTTAGTCAGTGTTCAATATGATGAATGCTGATAATAGCTGGGCATTATATCTGTCAGCAAGGTCACTGCACTATATAGCTGAAGATTATTTGTTGCAACAAATAGCCAATATATGAAAGGACATTGGGTTTAAAACTACACAAATTGAGTAGTTAAAGTCTATTGGGAATGAAAATGCACTGTATTTACATTGTTTTTCACCTGGAAATTATGTATTCCCCATACTTTCTAGACATGTGTAGAAACTCTGACAGACAGACAAGCACCGCACACACACCAGGGTTATTATAGTTTTGTATTTTTTATTTTCTAGTTTTTATTTTTATTACGTTTTTAATTTTTGTTTTCAACTCAGTTTAGTTTCAGTTAGTTTCCAGAGTTGTTTTGCTAGTTTCAGTTTTTTTAATTGTTTAGTTTAGTTTTTATTACTTTCAGTATTAGTTTTAGTTTTTAGTTTTGTTTATTATAATATGGGGGGTATTTGTTGGGCAAGATTTAAGAAGGTCAGAATAGGTATTGTGTAATACAAACGCATCACTTTGTGAAAGCAATTGACTCAGTCATGTAGACATCCCAGTCTCAATAAACATTAGAGCTGCAAGGATTAATCGATTAATCAATTAGTTGTCAACTATTAAATAAATCGGCAACTATTTTGATAGCCGATTAATTGGTTTCAGTAATTTTCTAAGAAAAAAAAGTCAAAATTCTCTGATTCCAGCTTCTTAAATGTGAATGTTTTCTGTTTTCTTTAGTCCTCCATGACAGTAAACTGAATATCTTTGGGTTGTGGACAAAACGAAGACATTTGAAGACATCATCTTGGGCTTTGGGAAACACTGATCGACATTTTTCACCATTTTCTGACATTTTGTAGACCAAACAACTAATCGATTCATCGAGAAAATAATCAACAGATGAATTGATGATGCAAATAATCTTTAGTTGCAGCCCTAATGAACATATGCACCAATGCCTCCTCATGCTTGCTGTCTTGACAAATTTGACCAAACTGACAAAGACTAAAAACATTCTATGTATATTTTTATTGCATTTTAGTTAGTTTTGTTAGTACACAATATAGTTTCAGTTCATTTTCGTTTTTTATTTTTATTTCAGTTAACCAAAATGCTAGTTTTTGTTTTTAGTTTAGTTTAAGTTAACTATAATAAGCTTGACACAGACATGCACACGCACATGCGCACAGTTACTTACATTGAGAGCCCCCCCTCTCTCTCACAGTCTTGAAGAAGGACTTGAAGGACGCATACAGGTCCGGCAAGCTCATCTCGTCAAAGGTGAAACGGAGGGCAGGGTCGGTGGAGGAGTGTGACGAGGCAGCGGGAGGGGCGGCAGATGTCACCGCGCCAGAGGGAGGGGCATTAGATATAGAGGGCACAGAGTAAACAGGCCCTGACAGGGTGGACACAGGCATGGGCACCGAGTTACCGGTAGGAGGAGGTACGGAGAAGGGGTTAGCAGATACTGGCACTGAATGAGGAAGGACAGAGAGAGTAGTGATAGACAGAGAGGGGGCAGCCAGGGGAGGCACAGACAGAGTGGCAACAGACAAAGTGGGAACGGAGGCGGTAGGAATGGAGAGAGCGTGGGGAGCTGTTGGATGCGAATGAGGAAGAGTGGTGGTGATGCCAGACAAGGGGGCAGTGGATGGGGGCACACTTGCAGGAGAGACAGATGGATGCGGGACAGCAAGGATGGAGACAGAGCAAGGAATGTAGGGCGATTGTTGCTGTGGAGAGAGAAAACAAAAGACAAGAACATTGGGATGCTATTTAGTTGTAAATAAACAAGAAAAGCCTCCTGGCTATTGGACGAGTAGGATGGAAGTTTGTTCACCTTGCAAGGAGGAGGAGAGAGGGAGATGTGGTGGGGTGATTGCCTTTGAATGGCTCCCAGTGGTGCTGTTTGTGGCTGGTGGTCTGTGTGGGAGGTTGGTTGAGGTTGTAAGGGGGAGAGTCCCCCCTCTGCTTGTGTCACTGATACTTGAGGGACCTAGAAGAGGAGAGACAATGAAATAAAGCCTGCTCGACGTTTGTCTGGGATCCTTTTTAGTTTGGTGTCGTTACAATTCACTGTAATGTAAGCTAAGTGAATCCATAGACAGATGAAAGGGCTAATTTCTGTAAAGGGTCAGCATAGTGAACATGCACACTAGTAGTGTTATGCAATTAGAGATAGAGGGAGAGAGAGAAATACTGAATGACATACATTATACACCTCCCCTTCCTCCTCCTCTTCTGGATAGGGACGTTTGGGTGCCCTCACTTGATTGACCTCTGAAGGTCCATCCATTGTCCAATAGGAACCCTGGGAACACACCAATTCTTTGTCACCTTTTAACCCCATGTTGTGAGACAGTTTATAAGAAGGTATAGACATTCATATATCCACCATGACACTATATATCCCAACAAGGATAGTAAAAACAAACTTAGCTTCACCTTGCCAGGGTCAGTCTGTGGTCGAGGAACTTTCCTGAAGTATTTATTGAGGGACAAGTTATGGCGAATGGAGTTCTGTTGGGGGACAGAATTGTTCATGTTCAATACTGTATTCGACAGGTGCCAAGATGCATATTTCAAGGACATTTAATGATTAGAGCTTTTAGTAGGGATGTGCACTGCACCACTCCAGATGTGGTCGATTATTATTATCTCCACCAGGAGGTAGCCTGGAGGAGATCATGTGATCGGTCCAGTGTGTTTGTGCGTGTGAGTATGTCTGTCCACAGCAAATCTCACAAACTACAAGGCCGATTTGGATGAAACGTCACACATAGGCTGACAGCAGGCCAACGACCTGAATTCTCGAATATCTTCTCAATTCTTCAAATCGGTCAACGACGAGTATTTTATTTGAATTAATTCCCATCATATTTCGTTTTTATTGTTTAAAAATGTTTAGTATTAGTTTAGTTTTTATTCGTTTATTATAACATGGGGGGTATTTGTCAGGGGCAAGATTGAATAAGTTCAGAATGTATTGCATAATACAAACAAATCCCTTTATGAAGGCAGTTGACTCAGTCATATAGACATCACAGTCTTAATAAACATACATCAATACCTCATCACGCTTGCAGTGTTCACAAATTTAGTTTCAGTTCTTTTTTTTCTTAAGTCTAGTTTTTATTTTTATTTCAGTTAACTCAAATGTTTTTTTCACACCCAGTTTTAGTTTTAGTTAACTATAATAACCTTGCTTCAGATGAAGAACCATTTAACTCAGTTTTTAATTTTTTTGGACAGCTCATGTATTTGCAGTTGTAAAGTCAAAAAGTGTCAAAAGAGTGTAAATGTGATATATCACCAGAAAGTATTCAACCTCTACTGTCCTCAACTATGAATGTACATAACAGTCTGAAAACATTATTCCTCTGAAAACTTCAAACATAGTTATATTGTTCTTCATCTGAGGTATTCAAATGTGAAACAGGAATAACTTCCTTCTTTCCAGCATACTGCACCATATTTTTAACAGTCTAGGCTAAACGTTTAAAGTCTAAAAAGGGCAATTCAACCTCCAAATTTGAAAGTCCAAAGCTCTTCAGACACATTCCTAGCTTTCAGATGAATGCAAGAATGAGGGCATTTCTGCAAACATGATAAGTTTTAAGGCAAATGGTAGGAAATTGATTTTCAATACATCACATTTTTGGACTTGCTTCTACTTTTGGAACCAAAGTAATAGTGTTGTGGTACATTGATAATAAAGGCTTCTATACTATAGGGTACCTTCCAGCCGCGTCCTGCTCGGCTGTAGTAGGGGAAGGTGTCGCTGATCCAGGTGTAGATGTCATTCAAACTCAACTTCCTCTCGGGGGCAGACGCTATTGCCATGGCAATGAGAGTGGCGTAGCTGTGAGGGGGCTTCCCTTTTGAGTTGGAGGGAGAGGGGGCTGGGATGGAGGGTAGAAAGTCTCCTCTTTCCCTCCCTCTGTCTCTCTTCTTCTCCCTCTCTCCTCCTCTCTCTTTCCCTGACCGCAGGCTGCTGATCCCCAGCTGAGGCAGCCAGTCTATGCTGGTCAGGCTGGAGTCCAAGTCCGACGACATCCTGTTTCTCTGTCAGAGGGGCCTAGGAGGGTCAGAGCAGCCAGCGCTGGATCAACAGGTCTATTTACTTACAACACTGTGTGGACAAACAGTAGGAGAAATGCTGTAGTGGAATTCTCCTCTGTAATGTAATCCTGTCAACCATTCTGTTCCTGCAGGGCCAGCCAGTGTTGTTTACAACAAGCCAGCAAGCCAAGACTCTAGAAACCCCTTGTGTGCTGCACTTGAAACATTCCATTCACAGGAAAATACGTACTGTAACATGAGTATGTCAGTGTGAGAACATGCTAGTTCTAGCATTAGTTCTCTGTAAGCCATGCAGTCATAGTGCCAAGGAGGGAGAATGACTCGCTTACCTCTCCCAGTAGTCACTCAAGGCCCAAGGCCTCACACTGTGTTAATATTTGATGTTGTCATCAGATGTGCACGGCTGTTGTTGTTGTTGTTGGTCCAAGTGCTGTTCTTCTTCTCTTTTTCTGCCCTTAGAGATCTCTGCTTCTCAACCCGTTGGTCTTCGCCAGGCCTCTTATCATGCTTTCGGTTTTAAAACGTTTGTTTTACCTTGGAGTAGGGGAGGGAAAAAAACTATCGCAGACTGCTTCCTTTTTCTTCCCCTCTCTCTTCGTCTACCCCTCCCTTTCTGTCTGTCTGTCCCAACGTCAGCCACTCCTCCCCCTCCGTGACATCAGACTCTCTTCCCCCGCCTCTGGGGGTTGGACACTCCTCTTCAGTTTCATTCAGTCAGAGGTATAAAGTTTCCCTCAAACTCCAACTACTCTGCTGCTGCTGTGTGGGTAGGAGGCATGGGACAGCTGTTGTACCAGCGTACTAATATGGACCAGAGAATTCCAGAACTGATTTCATAAAATAACATCTCAAACACACATTTCACTCATTTGCACCTATGTTTGCTGAAAACTTGATATTTTGTAAGTCATACATACATCAACTTAGGTGCTGGGTTGATATGAGGATAAATGTCAGAATAAAGAGGAGACTTATTTGTATGCCGGGTCTAACCGCGGCAAAGAAATGCATCTTTAAAGGATGGTTTGAACCTAAGATTAATATGATATCTGTGTGGCTGCAATCCTTTTTGGATATATGTATATTAGAACAAAGCACTGCATTGCTTCATAAAGCCTCAGTGGTTATATTATCTAACTGGACCAAGGCTGTCGACTTTAATCTAATGGACATTGGTTTGTGTATGCTTGGACCAGTGGTATTGTGATAACTCTCATGGGAAGGTATGCAGCTTTAAGTTTCAATGCACTGTAGTGAACATACCTTTTTTTTTTCTTTTTTCCTTTATTAATTCTGTGCTGAGATTGTTGCACACCTAGGGTTTGTGTATAGAAGTGTGTGTAGGTGTATATACATTCTGCAACCTTTCCTGGATAAAAGTGTCTGTGTGTATGTATGTATGTATATGTATCTATTTATTAAAAAAAATTATATATATATATATATATATACACACACACACACAAACACACACACACACACACATATTATTTATGTATATTTGTCCCCCCAACAAATTGATGGACATAAGTGTTTGAAATTGTTTTAAATTATGTTCCTTTAATAAAGATATTCGCAAAAAGACTTAAGCGTAGAACCCATTTCAACCTGACTGGGTCTTCATTAGGTCTCCCTAAGACCCAGTCAGGTTGAAGCATTGTCTCACCTTGGTTTACAAACTATGAACAGGATTATCAACAAGGAATATTTTTCATGTATAAAGAGTACCACAGCATTCAAAAGCTGAAATAGCAGTACGACTTTATTGCCATTTATTTTGTACACTGTGCGTTGACTGTGTTCACATACATACTGTACAGTATTCAGGGACAGAATCAGAGGCAACAGTCTCTACAGAGAGCTGAAAAAGGCCAGCAGGTTGGTGTCTGGAGAAGGATGGGCCAACAGCTTCTGAATCTGTCAACAGACACAACACCAAATACAACATGACTTAGAGATAGAAGCCACTTGTTTTGTCTTCACTTAAGGTTACACCGGTACAAATCAGCAAAAAAACGATTTTTTTTCTTAGCTCAAGGTGGTTTTATTAGTATTTTCGGGAATCAATGCTTTATACAATGCCACCGCATTACAGATCATGAGAGCCAGCGATTATTTACAGGTATTTAGTGTGTTGTTTTTTCAGAAAAATACCAGGGGGTTCAATGAAGATGAAGCTTATTGCTAGCATGTCACAGGGCTACCAGTCACTGCTAACTGTGATATTCAGAGGGCTAATGATACTATTGTCCAATACAACCTCTCCCAGCTTAGAAACGCAATGAAATGGGTTTTTTGTTGGATGATGCACTGTATCATTTCAAGAAACCATTTAACAAACTGGCAATTCCATATTATATCTGGTCTAAAAACACAGAATTGCATAAAGGTAAATTGCAAAAGGCCTAAACTATAAAGCTATTGTTGTAGAGAGAGGTTTTAAGAAGTACCTCTTTGAAGTTGGGATGTTTGGCATCATTGACGAGCTGCAGCAGGACAGCCTCTGTGGTGGTGAGGAAAGCTCCACTCTGCTTCAACCGGGACAGGGCAAACAACCGGTCTGTCTGGCTGGGGGGGGGGGG
>OMKL01064849.1:0-12051 GCA_900302295.1 Parasudis fraserbrunneri | reverse complement strand
AGCTAGCCACAAGTAGTCTCAACAGGCAGGCACTACAAAGATGTGCATGCCGGTCTTCTGTCCAAGGCCATTTTTTATCTCACTGGAGCTCTCTGGATTTGGAGCTGGGGCGATTGTGAAATAGGACAAGGACATTGGACTCTCACTGATTAGGAAGTCTCTGCCTTTATTGCTACAAATTAGCAGTAAATGTCTGTAATAATTGTTTTTGAGATGTACAGTGTGTTAAGCAGCCGCATTTCATTACAGTGTACTTGTGCAATGTAACAACAATAAATTGAATTGAATCAAATCAAATCAAATCAAATTAATTATCACCAACATTGACAAGTGGCATTCACATTTCATTCATTGTCCTTTACACTCTACAGCATTGTTTCTGGAAGCCTCATTCCATCCAAGCTTTAGGAGTATCAACACTCACCTGGCCTTTACTAACGATGTAGAATGTGTGTTCTGTGGCTCCTTGTCGAATGATGTAATCACCTTCAGTGTAATGAGTCTGTGGGAGCCACAGTTGGGAGATAAAGAGGCAAGAAACGAGACACATTTGAGAAAGGGAGGAACAGTGAGGCGGGGGATGACTGGGTGTGTCACTTTCATGAAGCCAGCTTGCTTAGAATTCTGAGGGATTAATTCTTATCAATAGATTCCATCATTGCACAGCCTTATTGATGCAACACAAACAGAGCTGTAAGCTCAGAATAGAAAATGCACTGGAGCTGTGTGTAAACAGTCATGTTTACATTGATGAAAGTGTTGGCAGCTAGATTCTATTCGGTGAATGTGCCTTGGTTACAGAATGTTGTGTATCTGGTATTGAATAGAAAATAACCTCCTCCATAACATCAGCCATGTTCCTGATGACATCTTCTGGCAATGAATGCAGGAAGGGAACACTGCAGACACACAGATACAAACAAGTCAGTCAAGGTAGCATACACATTAACATGACTGAAAGGGGGGGGGGGTATATCAGAAAACAACAGTGTTTCTGAAATAACACTTAATTGGTTGCCTCTTCCCTCTCTCTTCCCTGTCTCTTCCCTGCCTCTTCCCTGTCTCTTCCCTGTCTCTTCCCTGTCTCTCTCAGCTACTTACACTTGATCTTGCTCTTAAAAATAAACAACCTTTGTTTGATTCTTCCGTTTGATTCTTCCATTTGAATGTAATCGAACCAATTCTTAAAATCCCAAGATCTATCTTTTAATCTATGTGTTTTTTCGTTGGATGTGTGAAGATTTTCGGTAAACGTTATTTCTATTGCATCTCCCGTCCTGCAGATGTCTCTAGTTTGCCTTGCATTGAGTTTCTGCTGATCGACTACGGAAACTCAGTTGACCAAATTACATCTTTTGACAACAATGGCAGGTGCTGGCCCTCTCAAACCAGTGCCATCAAGCCTAATTGAATCTAATGAAATTGAAATTGGACCTTGTGATTCGAAATCTAATCGAATCGGGTGCCGATAACCAACCCTTCCCACATAGTGTGACTGACAACATGACACCTCAGATATTGTGGTGTAGATGTCAGAATACAAAGCAGCTTAGTGGGCATGCTCCTTGACATGTCAAAGGCATCGGTCTGGTACTCACCTGCTAAGCAGCTTCATAGAGCGAGATAGGCTGGTGAGATGACTCCGCGCAAATATGGTCTGGAAACTTTTGCGGTCAATAATCCACAGCTTGCTGTCTGATAGTGCTGTAGAACAAGAGAGAGGCAAAGAAAATGGTGATGACAGTTGGACAGAAATCATGACATGAGAACTCCAGCAGGAACTGAAATTCTCTATCAAAAAGACTATAAATGATACATGTATTCTGTGGAGGTGTACAGTCCAGTAGTTACAGTGTAAAACACAAAGAAGACCAGATTGTTGTCCATCTAACTTGTGTAGGTTTGCTCTGGTATACTGCATGATATCTCAGGGTAGGATAAAGCCTTGTGTAAAAAGACTAAGCAGTAAGGACACTGAGTCTCCCTCACTGATACTTTTTTTCCCCTTCTGAGTGTGAAAGAAATTCAGTTCAAATCCAATCTGATTTCCCTATCTGTTATGTCCCAATTCCTTTATAATAGACCTCTGAAGAGGATGTTGTAAATTAATAATGACCCATATTAATTCAGTTCACTGATGCTTCCTGGATGGTCTAATCCTAGTCTACAGTATGGTAAAGCCATCCAAATAATCTCAATTCTCCATTGGACATACCCTCTCAAGTTGTGTTTGTTTTCGCAAATCACATAGTCTGTTGCTACAACAGACAACATGCCAACCAATTCATACCCAAGTTGGTGGTTTATCAAAAATAAAACTTATGAATAATGATTTGTCAACAAAGATTTACAACAATTCGAAAAGAAAACAAAATGGACAGAGACACCAAGGGGGGCAGAAAAAAGGACAGAGAGGAAAAAAGGGGACACAGTAGGTAAACACTGGTCTGAGGATATTATGACACAAGATAAATTCTGTGCCGTTTGACCATGAATGTCAGACCGAAGACACAGCCCCCATTTCACCTGTAGCTTTGTCTCTGTCACCATGAGTCAGACCGCAGCAGGAAAAAGCCTTGCACTGATGTCTTGGATGGCAACAATGAGAAAAAGTAATTTGAGGTCAGGAAGGAGATAAAGGCTTGAATGGAACTAGTGGGAAGGGTTGAGAGAAATACGCATGGAACAAAAGACAAAAGGCCAATGACATGAACCGAGCACTTTTGCAGTGAAAGGAAAGCAGAAACAGTATATACCATATAGGAGAGTGAACTGTAGAGGTTGGTAAACACACGCACACTTATGCACACAGATACATGCACGCACACACACACATACATGCACGTACACACACACACCATACAATGAAACAGAAAAGTAGCATCTAGAAACGGGATTGAAAGTGGAAATGGGGACATGAGAACAGTAAAGAGAAAAACAGAGGTAGCAAGCGGCAGGGCAAAATTGACTTATTTTTCAATTTGCACTGATCCTGTCCATTTTCACAGCCTAGCTATTTGTGAAATCAGGTCAGATGTGAGTAGCAGTGGCTGGATCAGACAGTTCCCCCCTTAGACTCTGTGAGCTCAGATGCAGGATGGAGACGCCAGCACACATTCTATTTTTCAAAGGATAACACTTTGTCTTCCTTCTGACATTATTTGGCAGGTCACTCGAACCATATATGGAATAATCAATAACATAATAATAATAATAATAATAATAATATACTTTATCTAGGCTATATAGCACTTTTCAAAACATTGTTACAAAGTGCTCTTCAAAATGAACAAAAAAACAAAGAATAAAAAGGACAAAAGACAGCAATTAAAAGAAAAAAAGAAAATCTCATAATGAAAATCTAAATCACACAAAGGGAGTAAAAAAGAACTAATACAAATAAAAACACCAAGAACAAAACAGGAGCAATAAAAATGATGATACTGATTTGGCAAGCCTGAGATTCTCTGGAAGAAATTCTTGGGTATGGCTCAGGGCCGTGCACAGACATTTTGGGGGGCAGGGGCTCAAGCTAAAAAAAAATGGCACTCACCCAACCGACATACACTATTCCCACCCCAATGTTGCCACACCACCACCATCCATAATCACACACTATGTTCATAACATGGGACCTGTTTACATTCTACTGAAACACATTATTCCATGAAGAAACCACAGATTTGATATGTTTTCATGAAAATAATGCAGTCAGTCAGTGTTCAGTGGTTTCTTTGAGAAAGAAAGTTAGGAAGGATGCAATTGAATGGCATTCAAAGTGATCATACCTTTCCAGTATGTACACTTCCTAAGTGTGGCATGGCTCATGCTCTACAGATTGTATCACCCTGTCTACAACAGCAATTCACACAGACCACATAGACGTTAGTCTTCAATCTTTATTCCAGGAACAGGAATAACAAAACATAAAACACATGCAATAAATTATTTAACCCTCTGAGATCCAAATAGACCAATTTTTGTCTTTTTTGGTTGGAGACAGGGGATCTTTAGGGGGAGATACTGTAGCAGGTCAACAGTAGATGCCACATAGAAGTGGTATACATCATCTGAAAGCTGGGAACCTGAAGATTAATTTGAGATGCAGCTCTGCACTTTGAAAGCTTTGAGTGTGGAAGGGCTTAGAACATTATGATTGAAGCGTAAGATGGCCATTCCCATGCTCAATTATGTCTCATAAGCTGCTCATAAATCCCTCCAAAATACCACATTAAGACACCAAGACCTTGAGGAACACCATAGAAAATTCATGCTATGATTTTATATCAAAAACATTTAACATTTGGAGATTTCTGTAAGAATTTCATTTTTTGGTGATTGGATGGCGAGTATTTCTTGTTCTGGAAATTGCTCAGAACCCCCCCCCCCCTTACGGTCAATACACCTAGGAAAGCCATACAGACTCTGAATGACCTAGGTCTCTAGTTT
Source organism: Parasudis fraserbrunneri (assembly GCA_900302295.1). Taxonomy (NCBI): domain Eukaryota; kingdom Metazoa; phylum Chordata; class Actinopteri; order Aulopiformes; family Chlorophthalmidae; genus Parasudis; species Parasudis fraserbrunneri. The sequence goes on along the minus strand of OMKL01064849.1, from coordinate 7,602 downwards.
GTGGTTGTAACATTTCATGAGGCTGTGATTATCCTAGAGGTCACAATAGGTCATTTTATACTGTACAGTTGGGTCAGGTTTCAAAAAATGTTCCCACTACAATAAAATGGCTACTATGGGGACTAACATCATCACACATGAATACAGAGTCTCAGATTTCCAGTCATACCCAATTTATGCAATTACAAGACTGTTTAGGGACCCCAGTATGCAGAAATGTTCAAATACAACATTTTTAGAATAGGCGAAAATAACACATTGTACTGCATGCAAGGAACTGCATGGTTCTTGTCCAAGACTGCATGGGATTAGCATAAAGTGATCGTGTCTGTAAAGGGGAGACTCGTGGCTACCCATAGAACCCATTTTCATTCAGATATCTTGAGGTGAGAGGTCAAGGGATCCCTTTGAAAATGGCCATGCTACTGCCTCTGAAAAGCAGTCCCACCATTTGGAAAAAAGGGCACTTTTTGACTCTTTTGAGGGCAAAGGGGCAGGGGCTCAAGCCCCCCTGTGCACATGCCGGGTAGGGCTAGAGATGAGGACAGCTTAAGTTATACAACAAAGAAGAATGTGTTTTGCATTCCCCACATCTCACAGAGAAGTGTTTGAAGCCTTGATGTTGTCTTGATGTGAAATATGCTTTTGATTTCAAATTCGACAGAAGTCTCCAACCAGAGACCACTGTTGCAAGTTCTACCCTCCCAAGATGTTGACTAAAACAAGAGTTATTCATGTTTATGCCATCTCATTCTGATCACACTGAAACTGTAGAAGCATCTCAGTAGGACAGATTTGCATCCCCATCAGCTTTGACAGTATGCAATTACACAACCAAACAGAGAGCAAACAGACAGAAAACGTAATCCGTCACAGATTACTGATTACTTATTTCCTCGAAAAGGCCCTATTTCCACATCAAGCGGTGCTACTTGCTATAATCTACAATGAATTTCAAACATGAAGATCTATATTAACTTAAAAATGTGGGTAAACTCTATTTCACAAATTAAGAAACTGAAGTTTTGGTGTGTCTACTCTGCACTATATCCGTGGTTTGTCCTCAACCCTGCTCAGAGTGGTGTATGGACGGAATGGACAGAAGGAATACGTTGTTTTTTTTCTTCTCTCAATTCTGTTACCTGTTATACTGTAGGGATGGGTATAGTTGTACAGGAGGGCCAGCTCTCCAAACATGTCTCCTGGTTCAATGGTTAATATCTTTTGACCATCCTTTGTTGCCTCCAAACTCCCTTCTGTAATGAACACGAAATAATAAGTGTAGTAAATATGCAATATGCTAAATCATTCTGACAGTGTGTATGTGAATGTTTGTATGTATGTGCATGTGTGTATGCCCGGTACGTGTGCATACACTTGACTGCATACATCCTCTTTAGACAATGATAATGATGACTGTGGGGAACCTTCACCATGGAGCTACTGACCTTCACACATATGCTGCATTCAAGTCATATGGGTAAATCGGTAGCTATGAGCATCCTACTTGGAAATACCATTCACATCAGCTTTCAGCTTGTAAATACTACTTGGGAAATCTCGAGTTTTGTGATGGACTGTTATTCCTCCCACTTCCAAACATTCTGGCGCCACCAATACAGAAATATCAACAAACAATGCGCAGCAGGGCACCAATTATTGCAGTCAAGTGCAAGGAATAAAACATTTATTTTGAACAGAAGAAGCATTAGGTATAATTTTCACCACATGCATAACTTTCAGACATTTGAAATTGCATGTCTTAATGTGACTGCTGACTACGAGCAGGGGTTTTCCATTTGCAGCATCTTAAGCTGTAAAACCAGAAGACTAAGAAGATAGCAATTGTGTGAAAAAATCTGACAATAGTCATAAAGAGCATGAAACCAAGTCAGATGGAAGCCTCAGTTTTGCCATTCAGATAGGTTCAAATAGGCTGATATGACTTCAGATGTGTGAACACTTCCAAGTAGGCGTGGGCAGTATACTGGTAGAAATTATACACCAGTCGGAATTTCTGCTGTGGTACATATTTAATAATATGTTTTTACGGATGGGTACACAGGTACGGTATGTGATACCCAGCTATAAATACTTCAGTCAAATAGAAATGCCATGGTTGTACAGAGGGTGTTGTGAAAAACTTGTATATGTGTTGCACAATATGAATAATATACTGTATAATAATTGCACTGTTGAGACCCAAGACCCATAGCAATTTACCGTCCAAAATGCTAAACATATCATGATATGAAATGTAGGCCATCCTACTTCAAAGTGGTTACTATCACCTGACAAATCGTTCTCAACATTATTCCTATATGACGTGAAAAAGATGTGACCTCGATCCAGCTCAGCCCCGCCCAGGCATGCTCTACTCGGCTCACAACCGCAGGTACTGACTTCGCACTTGACAGGTAGCAATTGAGTGCAGCTGTCTATGATATGCAGTTTGACAGGTAGATATCCATTCATCTCTAATCTCAGAGTAGTCTCCACCTCTTACTGGTAGCCAAGTGATGAGAAAAGCAAAGTGAACAACCACCCTCCATCACATATGGATGCAAGATTCCTTAAGACTGAGGCATCAATGAGCTCTGCAAACATTTCAAAAGCAGGGCAGAGCAGACCTCTTCTTATCTTGTCTCATAATAAATGGCACACATATCATTCTGTGTTGCGGTGTCATGTTTACATCATCTCAACACAGAATGATGTGTTCCATTTATTATTCCTCATAGTGTCTCCCCTGCCCAGGTCCAAATGGGTCATTCTTTTGTGTCTGAAAGCAGTGCCACTGGAGAATACTGTCTCGTCTAACTGAAAAAGAGGTAAGAGGAATATTAACTGTTCCTGAACCATGGTCATTTGGTGAATTGCTTGTAAACATCATCAAGCAATGTAAATGATCAGCAATTACAAAAATAAGCTTTTTACCGTCTAAGACATAGGCAAGACCTCCTTGGGCTCCCTCTCGAATGACACAACAGCCCTGGTTGGCGGTGGTGGAATACATACTTTCCATAATAGCCTGAATGTGCCCACCTTCAAGGTTCTTGAGTAAGTCATTCTTTAAAAACGATGCCTGAATCAGCCTCTGTGACCTGGGGGGAGGAGAATGTAGGACAATCAATAAACAATCTCAACATAACTGCCATTTGATAACAAATAATCTAAAGTCCTGAATAAGGTGTCATACAGACCTTGTAATGTAAAATAAATAAATAAGTCTGTATTGACATTGAGTCATGCAGGAACCACTTGATGAGTCTGGTAGGTGTTAGACAGGCATTTCCCTGGTGGAGCATGTGAGGAGAATGTTGTTCTCTTACTCTTGGCTTTTGTCACAGCTTGTGTTGGAGGCCACTGTGAGAATCTCAGGGTCCAGGCAGAAGGGTTCTGAAATGATGGTCTTCCATTTAGCTTTCTGGTAGTCCTCCTCAGCCTGGGCAGGGCACCCTAGCCAGCGCGTAGACAAAACGTTTAATTCACATTGACACTTGATACCTGTTGATGCAATAAAACAGGGTTTCTTAAACGTTTTCTGCTAGAGCACAACTTGAGTAATCTCTCTAGTATACCCATCTGTTTTTTGTTTTTTATATAAACTGCTGCAGTCTCAGAGATTACACCTTGGGAACATGTAGGATTACCCTGGGACCTACGCAGGATTACCCTGGGACCTACGCAGGTCCCAAAACACACAGACCCACATCCCATTTTGGGTACTGACCTACAGTTTAAAACAGTGGCTCTCAAACCTTTTCACGTCAAAAGACCCCCAAAAATATGGACCACCATTTCAGAAGAATTTGTCCCAGATAGTTAAATATGATTTAGTCCAGAATTCCATAGCTGTCTATAATATATGTCGGGAGATACAAACCTGGAGAGAGTGAGACCTATGATCAGAATAGTCATCCTTGTACGTTCTCTTATTGTGCCAACTTATTGAATGAAATAACAATATTAAACTATTCCTCATTTTGCTGGGGACTCCCTGAACCCCTCGAAGACCCCACTTTGAGAACCACTGGTTTAAGGAACACTACAATCAAGTATAACAAAGAGGGCCACCACTGTCTATATATGGACTATATGGTTTCATGATAGACCAGAATTGCCTGCAGAGGGTCCTGGGGGTGAGAGGGTGCCTCTGTAGCGGTCCAGCTCTCCCTGCAGTCTCCGAATGAGATCATCCTTGGTATCCAGCTCCAGCTCTAACTCATCGATGAGCGTGTCCCTCTGGCGCAGCTCCTCAATCTTCAGCTGCAGGGCAAACTGGAGGTCTCGGAGTGTGCCCATTACCTCTAAATAGCAGGTAAAAAGAAAAGAGAGGATGGAGATATGTCTAAGGCTCGCGCGCACACCCACAAGCGAGAGAGAGGGGGAGAGTGACCATATCAATATAACATGTATATCTATTATATTTTACACAGTTGATCTTCAGTTACAAGGTTGCCTATTATTGAAAACTATTTGAAAACATTCCTAAAGATAAAATGTATGTCTTTCTCAACAGGCTTAAATTGGCAAATAAAGAGAAAGGTACAGGGCACCCATCGGTATAGGCTACTTTAATTTGTATTAGCCAATAAACCAACTCTGTTCTCTCGCACACACTCGCGCGCGCAGACAAGCCACGCGCACACACTGGATAAATATTGGTTGTTGACCTACTTTCTAATAACTGAAAAAATAATGTCAGAATCTGAAAATTACGTTTCATGGTTTCATTACAGGCTATACTGTCTCCTATTCTGCAAATGATGTACCGCCATAATTCACATAATCATCAAGTAATTGTCATGCAAAAGATCACTTACGGCAGCCAACAAGAGTCAAAATATCGATGCTTTCCAATAGTCTTACTACTTTCACTGGTTGAGATGTCCTGAATAGGATTTACTCCCGCTTCGGCAGAGTCGTTCGACAGGTGCATCCCCTCTGTACCGGCCCAGCAGAATGATCTGTCTCTCACTTGGCAAGCCAGGGCACACAGTTGGCTGCCTATCACATGACCAAAACAGTGGAGTTTAGCTATCATAAATAGACCTACCGAAGGTCACCAGTGGCAGCTAAGGAAAATCGGATCTGATGAAGATGATGCTTCTAAACCAATTGAGTCAGAAAAAGAAACACCAAAGTCTCTTGAAACACATCTTCCATGCACGATGATGCGATGTTCATGTTGTCTAACGGAAAAGCTTGGGGGAACTAGGCAGGATTTGAAACAATATCTTTGTTGTATTTGTTTAGCCTACCTAACTGATTAAAAGGCGACCACTTTTGTTTAATCTGAGAAACCTTCGCTGGAAATCATGTAAAAGTCTGAAGGCGTACACGCTGCTGTCATAGTACACTCCAGCCTGTAGGTGGCAGCATAGGTTGTGTGAGAAGAGAAGAAGAGATGCGGAAGAAGAAGATGGATCGTTGACAAGGGGAGAGCCCAAAGTATGGGAAGAAACCTAAGGCCACACTGAGAGGCAGCAAACGCCTTGGTTTGGTTTTCTGTTCAGCTTTTAAAACTAACATTACATAACTGTCTCGTCTTTAGGATATTAGCAAAATGATTCTTACTGTGAAACCGCTTCAAGGAAAGGAATGTAATGTACAGGTACGCGCATTCACTAAGCTAAGCTAGCTAGCTAACGTTAGCTGTTAGTTAGCTAACTTAGCTAGCTCGTTAGTTTGCCTTGTCTGACTACAGTCTATGGCCTGACGTTGAAGACCAGCTACGTTACCCGAACACATAACGTTGTTGTATCTTTAAAAGTGAACTATATCGGGCAGGTACCCACTGATTTTATACCTCTGAAGTTTTAGCTTGTCAAACTTGATACAGAGCATCTTGAGCGGGGGTCTTTTAGGGTCACATTTCCCTTGCCTTGTACTTCATCTTGCATTCCTTGTACCTATGAGCAATGCAGGACTTATGTGAAAAGTATCTCTTTCCTTTGGTATTTAAGAGGAAGGTTTTCAATACTTTATCCTATCATATCATAATGGAGTGGAGGACACCGAATCCTTGTAGTGTCATGCATCAATGAAATGATGCAACCGAGATGAAAATAATTACTACATAATTTCATCGAGCTGTAATTAACGCAAGAAAGATTCAGTGTCCTCTCATGACATCACTGGAAGACATACTCAAACGTATTAACTCACAATAACTGCAAACGAAATGAATGTGTGCAAAAATAGTTTACAGCTTTGGTCTATGTGTGAGATTATGTGCAAAAGAAATCAGCAATGTTTTTCGGTGAAGTGCCCCTTTAAATGTGCACTTTGCGGTTTTGGAAGAAAATTTTGCAACTCTGATACGTGAAACGATTTGATGGAATATTTTCATAACTTTTTTTTTATTATTGTGCCAAGGGGAAAATTGGGTCCCTGGAACATTGAATCTAGAAAGTTGTTGTTTACAGTGCAGGGCCCCAATTTTATTTACAAACATTTACTATTTGAATAAGAATCTAGGCTTGAGCTTAGTTCAGTGCCTTAAAATTATTTTGTTTTGATTGATGATGACATAAGATGTAGGCTATAGCATGTAGGCTATGTTTTGTAAACTAAGTACAGGCTCTGCAAATCTAAACAAATGTCTCTCCCCAAACTCCATAGTGCACCTTAAATGCTTGCTGTGGGTTACTTACTGGGTTGCTGTGAGTTCATTTGAATGTTCCTGATCTTCTAGGTGACTGAAGACGAAAAAGTCTCTACAGTGAAGGAGCTTGTTTCTGAACGTCTTAACATACCAGCAAATCAGCAGCGATTGCTCTATAAAGGGAAAGCTCTTGCAGGTGGGTTTTGTAACTTTGTCAATTGTGTGCACAGTGCTTAAATAAACTTTCTAGAAATTGTACCAATGTATCCATCAACCTATTTTATACATGCTTACAGGGTTATATTAAGACTGGCATGTACTTTTTACAGATGAACACAGATTGAGTGATTACTCCATTGGGCCAGAGGCCAAGTTGAACCTGGTGGTCCGTCCAGCGGGTGAGAAGATTGGAGCCGCAGGCATGGCTAGCAGCAGTAGCACTGCTCCTCAAGGAGGAGTGTGGCAGACTCTGTCCACTGTCCTCGCTAAACACTTCAGTCCCGCAGATGCAGCCAAAGTTCAGGAGCAGCTCGTCAAGGTATTCAAAAGGAGCCAAATTCGGTGTCGCATATTGTTATCAGATACCAAGGAATACTGTCATCTTAAAACACCTTTTGTTATTTCAGAAAATCTACACACTCTAAATAGTTGCTTTGAATTGTTTGTATACCCCATCAAAAAATAGGCCACCGTATTTCAATAATTTCGCAGATGACATAGAAATAATGATATATAGATTTACGTTTTTGTATATATATATATATATATGTGTGTGTGTGTATATAATCTGCTTTTTATTCACATTTTCAAGTTGCTAATGACTTCTTGCTCTTCTGAAAGGATTACGAGCGGTCACTTCGGCAACTCAGTCTTGACGACATAGAGCGCCTGGCTGGACGACTGCTTCACCCAGACAGCGAAGGCATGGACACCTCATACATGGACTGAGAATCTGCCTAAAACAATACTAATTCTGTGATTGTCAATGAGGG
>OMKL01064847.1:0-12830 GCA_900302295.1 Parasudis fraserbrunneri | reverse complement strand
CACATCAGAGTGGAAGGATTATCATCTGATTGTATCGCTGTTGAAACTGATAACGGCGTATCAATTAGGAGTGTATTCTGTTGAATCTGTGGAATCAAAGTGGCCAGACGCCATTCACTTCCCATTCAACTCAAAACGACTTCAAAATCAAACTTCAGAGATGTAGTAATGTAATCCGTGGAGATTAGTGCATCAACAAAATCTTCGCATGACCTTACAAAGCATTAAAAAGCCTGTCACCCACGCAGGAGTTTTTCTTTAATTCCATTATCTTGGGACAGTTCAGCCTAGATTTGCGAACATGAACAAGTCTGTGAACAAAGCTGAAGACAGGAAAGCCAAGACTCTGACCTGCGCTGAACCATCGTGAGAGATTTTCCTTTTAAGTGACGCTTACTTGTTGGACTGCATGTCCACGGTGCCACTGCTGATGATGTCAAGGAGAAGAACGGCCCATTCTGTGGTCTGCTGGGTGCTGCGCTGCACAGTGTCGAACATCCCGCCCACCTGCAGAGCACAACCAAGGACGTTACGTTACGAGATCATATCCAAACAGAGTGGGTAATTAACACCAGCCAAGTTGTTCAAGTTGTTTCTCTAACCTACCGATCTACCGGCCACTTTGGCAGGTAACAAACCATGATTGGAAGTTCCTTCCTATTCTAAAAATGAGTTTGGCATATAAAAGTGAGACTGGACGGTGATTTTTAGGAATCTGTCCTGTATCCAATACAAAAGGGGTAACTATTTTGTCCATGGTGATTGGGGGATACCAAAGCTTGCCAGCTATTTGTTGTTATTGGTTAGTTACAGCTCCATTACCTGCCAAGGTAGCTAAGTAGAGTAGAACATTTTATTCTCATTTATTGGCTGGTTAATTTCCCACCCTAGTTGTCCTGTTACAATGAGAACGAACAGTAATGGAGAGGCTCTTACCAGATTGAGTCGTAGTTTCAGAGCCTCGTGCATCATCTGCTTGGCCTTGCAGTCGTCCTGGTATTGGTCTTCTCTCCAGTTGGTAACGATCTGCTGGACTTGGCTGTAGAGGGACGTGAGGAGGCCTTCTCTCTGTTCATCCTGACCCTTCAGACAGGTCAGCACCAGAGACAGGAAGGGCTGCTGGCTTAGTAGAGACATGCTGGGGGACACATACACACAGAGGTGAGTTAGGAGCATCTATTTACAGCTGGTAGAGCAAGTTTCTCTTAAAGGATCATACCGGTATGCTGACAAACCCACGTTCAATTTATCTCCTGGTCGCACTAACAAAGCAAACATTTTAAAATCTAAAGAAGTAAGCTATGCTCAGAAAAATGGTCAGGGGTAATGTGAAATATGTGTGCTAATTAGTTAACAGGCTAAAACTCATATTTAGACTGGTATGGTCCTTTAAAACTCAACTTATCAGAAACTGAGAAAAAATGGCTGCTTTTTATATAGCTCCTATGCAGTTCAGACCAAAGACACCAAAACATAAGTTACAGGGTTTTTGACATGAACAGCATATGCTTCCACGGTTCCCTTTTATTCCAGCAGCTTAGATGGCCTCCGAGTGTTAACACAAAATAAAAAGAACCATCCTATAACCTCCTAGGCCAAGCATTCTGTTCTAGTATAGACCTTTTCAGAAAAATTCCATTGCTAGGGGAACAGCCTGGGCCCAAATGTATTTCCCATAAGTGACTGTATTAGCAAAACATTGCAACTGGAAATAAACGTGGGCCAGTTTAGAATGTTTATGTTGTCAAGCTAGTTGTTATGAAGCACCTTTTCTGTTTCTGCCGGTCTCTCTCCTTGCGCGAGGAGGAGCCCAGGTGTTGTCCCTTCTCCAGCTCCTCTCCAGCAGCCTTCAGCACGTGGCCCTGCACCGTGGTGGGGAGCTTGGCTATCAGCGGAGCCACCAACCAGACACCCGACCTCTCGGACGAACTGATGAGGGCGCACAAGGCAAAAGATAGAAGTGTTATATCTCAATAACAATTATGAAAAAAATTATAAAAATAAATAAAATTAATTAATTAAAAAAACTGGTTGAAAATTAGATGTTAATACAAAGTTGGAGGCCTTTTCCTAAGTTAGGATTTGACTCTTAAAGAGGTGTTATATACACGCAAACACACACACCTCAAGACAGGCTTCATCTTGGTAGTGTTGCTGTTGTTGGACAGGGAGCTGCCTGGGCCCGTAGCTCCATTTCCTGAGAGGTTGGTGGAGTTCATCTCAGCCGACTTCTGGAACACCTCGATGGTGGCCTTGGCTATGTTCTCCAGCAGAGAGTACAGCTCCTGGTCAGACACACACAGGACCAAAAATAATCACATTCTAGGATGTGGTGGAGCACGCTTTAGTCCACACAAAAAGATGAATGTCCACAATACCACAAAATAAAAATTACACACATGCAAAATTTACAGAAAGTTATGTCAGTTTCTTACATCAAGTATCTCTAAATATCAGTATCAGCATCAGCCATTGAAAAGTTCTAAAGTATCACAACTACTCTGAGAATGAAAAGAGATAATATATTATTGTTGAGAATTCTAGACATTGGGGCTTTAAGTTTAGAATCTACACATACCATTTGTGTGTCAGCCGTTTCCCTAAAAAGGCAGGGAAAACTGATGTTCTAAACACGGGATTTTGGACAGGAGGATGAACTTACATTGTTAGCGCTCTGCTTGATCATCAGCTGTAGTTCCAGAGATGACTGCCTCATCGTCCACTGGTCCATGTTCTATTATAAGGACAGGATTACTGTTACACTCATGCCGTCATACAAAAGTCATCACCAGCCAGCTGCGTTAACACAGAGGTAATAGTTTAGTAGCTTTGATCCAGCCAGGAGACGGCAGCAATACTTCAGTCCTGAAAACACATCGCTCTTCCCGAGTCCCCATAACCAAGAGCTTGAGCTTGCCGAGTAAAAGTGAAGGTTGGTTATCTCTTTATTAAAAAGAGACCCATCTGTCTGGAGCAGAGCATAAAATAACCCTGGTCCGAGGTAAACGGTTCGCAAACGGTCTTCTCTGCATAATGCATAAAGGTGTCGCCATTTTCATTCCAAGGACATCTCCTTCTCATGACTGAAATGCACAATGGATCTAGAGGGTTGATTTTGATGAAAATGAAAAACACTGAGTATGAAGTGGGGTGAAATGTTGGTACAATGCCTATCCAAACAGTTGAAAACATGGCAACACATTTTTATTAGAAAGTTTTACTCTAACCATTATTTATCTGAGGATGAGCCAGAGCCTACACAGTACACACTAATCCACCACAAAACCACCGCACACACTCATAGGCAAAGACAAACAATACATATGCGCTGCTCTCCGAAACCCCTATTCCTCTGTGCATTTAGCTTATACGTTTTTATTTTCAATTCAGTGCCATCTATAGTCAGTACATACTATGAATTATTCAGTTCAGTGGCATTCCCCTTTCACCACTTGTTACACAACTGAACACGATTTTATAGATCCTCTCCTACATTTCATGTGCTGTTTTTTTGTGCACATGGCTGAGAGGGCCAGAGACAGTATCTATTTATCAAGCCAAAAATAAAAAATAAAACTTTTTTAAGGTTTAACGTCTGAAGTTGAACTTGTGCAGTGTGAAGTGAGGTGAGTGTTTGTGGACCTGTAGGATGCGTTTGATGCGCTGCCTCTGGGGGTTGTCTCCGTCATCGCTGTCCAGCTGGCGATGTGGGTAGCAGATGAGTTGCAGTAGCCGCTGGGCCTGGATGTTGACCAGCACCGGGTCCTGCAGGGCACTGCTGTCCTCAGATAAAGACTTCAGACAACGCTCACCCACCCACTCCTGGAGGACAGACCCAGTAGATCAAATCTGTTATGATTCCTATGGCTAAAGATTGTATTATATAATCTTTTGTTAAGGAGCAGGGCTCCAGTCATTCTAAAGCTTGATTGTAAAGCCTACAGTGCCTTGTGAAAGTATTCGTCTTATTTTATTTTATAGCAGTTTTCCTATTTTGTTGCATTACAACCTGTAATTCTATTTGGATTTTATGGAATGGACCTACACAAAATAGTCCAAATTGGTAAATGGTAAATGGACTGCATTTATATAGCGCTTTTATCCAAAGCGCTTTACAACTTATGCCTCACATTCACCCATTCACTCACACATTCAGACACTGATGGCGGAGGCAACCATGCAAGGTGCCAACCTGCTCATCAGGAGCAGTTAGGGGTTAAGTGTTAATTGGTGAAGTGAAATGAAAAAGATTCAAAAAAATAAAGAACTATGTATTCACCCCCTATATGTATTCACCCGCTTAGCTATGAAGCCCCTAGGGCATTTGAATGGGACTTAATTGGATTTTATGGTGTACATTGTACTCTTCGTGAGAATTCTCAAACACAGAATTGTGTATGTGATTAACTTAGGGATGTTATTAAAGTCCAGTCCCTGAGCTTTCAAAAAATACATAAATCATCATCCTTCCATCACTGGAAATGAAAGTACAGATTAGTGCAATTTTAGTTACTTTTTCGTGTTCAATTTCATTATGGAAGTACATAGAAATTGGACAGGAAAAAGTCACTGAAATTGCACCTATCTGTACTGACTTTCATAACATCCATAAGTTAACCACATATCCCATTCTGTGTTTGAGTATTCTGACGGAGTCCTCTATACACCCTAAAATCCCAATAAGTCCCATTCAAATGCCCTAGGGGCTTCATAGCAATGGGGGTGAATACATATCCACTTTTCAGTTTTTTGTTTTTTTTCTTTTTAAAACAGGTTTTTTTTCTTCTTTCATTTCACTATTTTGTGTAGGTCCATTACATAAAATCCAAATAAAAATCAATGTAAATTACTGGTGGTAATGCAACAAAATAGGAAAAACGCCAAGGGGGGTTAATACTTTCACAAGGCACTGGAAGCCTAACATAGCTGGGAAACCCTTGAGTCACGCAAAATATGCATTTCCTGAACTGAGCTGCAAAGAAAACAATAATGATAGGGGTCACTTAGCCTGTCACAGGATAAGACTGCCGTATGCCAGAGCAAAACCATGTGAAGAGAAAATGTTTTTGAAATATTTTCTTTTTGTCTCCTGAGGCCTGAGGTCCAGCCATCTGGGCTGTTGGCAACGCTCCAATTGGCCTCTCCGTGACATAGGTGACATCTGCCACTAAAAATGATCTCATACACACAATTTACGCAGCCTTGGAAACAAAGTCTGCTTGTCCAGCGTATGTGCCTGTGCACGCCATCGACAGAGAAACTTGACCAAAGCCCCGTCGATGGCCCTGAACACACCTACCTACACAACTGCAAATGCAGCAAGGAAATTCTGTCACACTAACAAGTAAATCACACAACTGTGGTTTTTCAACCCTATTTGACATTTAAAAATTGGGTCACCTCCTATGGTGGAGGCTGTGGTAATGTGGACAGACATAAATCTGATTTCTTCACAAACGCTCACCTGCTGGCAGATGCTCTTCAGCACATACTTTGCATACACATCCAGGCTGGCAGTTTCTATGGAAACAGTGCGTCCCCCAGATATGTCATCCAGGCAAGCAGGATGAGACAGTCCTGAACCCCTCAGCTCTGCGTCACCTAAAAACAACATCAGACAGAGGTTCCTGTCATTTCCAGCCATCTGGAAACCTGCTGGTTTATTCGACAAAATTCCACTCACCCATAACATGAAGTTGAGAAAAGCCTTACCCAGCATAAATACAGCCTTGAGAACAGCAAATACTGCTCCAACAACAATGCTGTTTTGAGAAGCAGCAAGAAGGTGGCGATCACACGAGGACCTGATACCAACTGAGGATTTATCTGCAAATCATACCATACAATCAGTACTGGACAAAAGAAAAAGAAGAATGAACATTTTGCTGATTAGATGGAGACTGGTGGGAGGGTCAGAGGTTGTGCTTGCTACCTGACTTGGCACCGTCTTGGGGAACAGGGTTACGCTGGGGCGTCTTGAACAGATGCAGCAGGATCCTGCAGGTGAGTCTGGCTCCAGGCTCAGAGTCCTGCTCGCTACAGGCTGGAGGTGGAGAGGGATGTACACAAACATAAACACAAGCTTCACATCTTCTGCACAGGCTACAGCATCAAAGGCAACACATTTAAATTGAAACCTCGTCCTGGATTGACTTCTAGTCAACCAGAATGAGGTGACAATTTCATAGGAGTGATGTGAAAGGCGGGGTGGTCGACAACAAAGCATTTGCCACATAAAGAGCTGTTGGCATTTGGCACGCCTAGTAGGCCAATAATACCAGCAGATCTCAGCCCAACAGCTTGGCTGAATGGAGTTTTGTCTCCAGGCTGGGAGAGAGAAACAGAGAGCCAGTTCTCTGGCTACTGCACAAAGCATACATGGGCTCCATGGAGGCAGATCAAACATGTGGTGTTTACCCTCCTCTCACACAGAAGTAATGCATTATACAGCTTGGTATTACTTCAAAGACCTTCAAGATACACTGTTAACTCATTTATTAAGGGCCTGCTTGGCTGGGGGGGGGGTTATGCTTTGAAGAGAGCTGGGATGAGATAACTACAGTACAGATGTGTCTAGGTTGAGGACAAATAGCTTAAGAGGGTGTTGCTGACAAGTTGAATAGGTGAACCAGTCGAAGCAGCGTAAGGGAACAGAAGTGGAATAGGTGAACCAGCAGCGTAAGGGAACAGAAGTGGAATAGGTGAACCAGTCGCAGCAGTGTAAGGGAACAGCAGTGGAATAGGTGAAACAGAAGTGGGAGAGCCTCATTAATCAATGTGTGGCTTGGACTGAAGCATGCTGAGGAGTGTGTGTGTGTGTGTGTGTGTGTGTGTGTGTGTGTGTGTGTGACTTACCAGCATTGAGGAGGGAGGGGATGGCTACACAGCGAACCAGGTCCTCCAGCAGTAGGCACTGTCTAGCGATGAGAATGGCTACGAAGGTAGCCAGGGAGTCATGGAAGGACAGATCACTCACCTAAGGAGAAGCAGGGACAAGACTCACCTTTATTCATAGTATTCTCATGATGGGTTATGCATTTTCTACCATTATGGCACAATGCCAGTAACACAGCTCATTGGGCGAGGTTGTCATTTAACAATGATCAACTGTGATTTGATGACAATCACCTGCCCACCAAAATGTCTGCTAAAATGATGTGATCAAATGCAAAGAATAATACAGTAGCTTGCGGGAGTCAAACTTTCATGCGTGTACATATGTCCACAAATGAAATAATGATGGAAAAATTATTGGATAAATAATTATGGATGGAGCAGCCGCCAGCTGGTACAGCTACAAACACCACACATACACACTTACATCTACGTTACACAGCAGGTCATTGAAACCACAGTTGCCGTTGTTGGAGGAACAGCAGAGGGCCTTGAGGATGCCGAGCCACTCGGCACTGAGAGAGCGACAGTACGCCGTCAACTCCGCGCACAGGATTCCAATGTCGTTCACCCTGAAAACACACAGTAAAACAATTGTAAAGTAAATGGACTGCATTTATATAGCGCTTTTATCCAAAGCGCTTTACAACTTATGCCTGACATTCACCCATTCACTCACACATTGACACACCATGCAAGGTGCCAACCTGCTCGTCAGGAGCAGTTAGGGGTTAAGTGTCTTGCTCAAGGACACTTCGACACGCTGCCGGGAATCGAACCGGGAACCTTCAGATTACCAGACAACGGCTCTACCTACTGAGCCACTGTCGCCCCATGTAGCAAGTCAAGTCAAGTCAAATGTATTTAGAAAGCATGTTTAAAAGCAACAGGAGTTGACCAAAGTGGTGTGCAAAGCTAAAGTCTATAAATAAAATTCTAACAAATCACAATGAATGCTAAACATCACTATGTGGAGATCAGATACATAGAAAAACACAAAGTACAGTATATACAAGCAGCCTATCAGATCAGGAGGACACAAACGCTAGTGAATAAAAGTACATTTTGAGCCAAGACTTGAAGGAGTCGACAGAGGGGGTGGATCTGAGAGAGAGGGGAAGGCTGTTCCAAAGTCAAGGGGCCCTGAGCTTAAGTATAGAGCGAGGGATGGCCAGGAGGCTCATGTCAGACACTCTAAGGGACCTGGAGGTAGCATATGGGCTTAAATTGAAGAAAGGGAGATTTCCATTTATTTTTTGATTATAATGCTATATAAATACTCTGAAAGTAGCAAAACGCTCATTGCATATGAGTGGTCCTTGACTTGTGTGTCTCCGTTTTTCAAATAGGAAAAACATGGCAGCTTGCTCGTAAACCTTCTCTTTTTCCACCTGAACAGTTCACTAAAATATGTTTCTGACAACATTTTAGGCGAGAAATAGGATATGCAATTACTGGAAATTCATATTGATCTGCAATGCCTTGTTTGACAGTTTGATCTGAATTTCATGAGCCAGGTGTGCGCCGCAGTTCCGGAGTGGGGTGTGGGAAGCAGCAGCTCAGTTCCGGAGTGGGATGTGGGAAGCAGCAGCTAAGTTCCGGAGTGGGGTGTGGGAAGCAGCAGCTCAGTTCCGGAGTGGGGTGTGGGAAGCAGCAGCTCATTTGCATTTAAAGCTACAGGCACAGAAACAGCCTGTCGAGAACAGGACTGAAACAGAGGGGTATAGAATGCAAAATCTGAGTGGTATTTTCAGCAAAAAACATAAAATAGATGTTTTGGGGACCTCAGAGACCTATATTAACTTGTTGAAAAGCAGCATATTATGGCCCCTTTAAGTTCCTTTCAGATAGGACACGGTTTGCTTTGGGCTTGCAAATGTGATTAGATGTTCAGGGAGTTGCAGAGCAAAATAGTCTGGTTTTCAAGAGAAGGGTGCAAGGATAGACAATAAGAGCACAGTTTTAACAAACCCGGAAATTGGTTAGAAATGTGTTTGTAGAATTTAGTAAAATTCTGACAGTGCCGGTATCAACATTTCCTCCGTTTTCCTCCTCTGGCTGCCTGGCTAGTGGCCTTTCGTTTTCATTGGAAGCACTTTGCTCAGCACAGTGAAAACTATTTGGTTATAAAAATAGGTTGGGCTAGCACAGTGAAATGGAGCGCAGAGGTGGAATACAGCTCCAGGTACAGCATCCTATCTGAAAGACTTAAAATTTCAAGACTTTAAGATTTCAGTAAGCAAGATTTATACTGAACCATGTGATCAACTGATATATATCATTTATTTTCAGTTGATTTTAAATTTTCTGTAAAAATTTTGCTAAACTTTGGATCAATATTTTGCCCCTTTTCTGCTAAGCTAGCTAGGAATAATAGTATGGTTGTTATCTACGGATTCCTTGTGATCTCTACTTTCATATGATACCTATACTTATGCTCTTAAAAATGTAGCTTGCCAAAATATTCCTAACAAAAATGTGTTATTTGGGTTATTGTTCCTTCAAAAAAGGTACCTAGATCTGCCAGTTGTGAAAGTGTTAAGACTGGACTGATTGAAAGAATGGTTTTAAACAAATGTACATGACACTAACAACTTTCTTGGATATGTATCAAATTTCCATGACTTTTCCAGGTTTCCACGAGGGTAGGACCCTCGAGTCTCACCTGTGCTGCTTTGCTCAGCCTCCTCGGTGGCCATCTGCATGAGGGCGTCCAGCACCAGGGCGTTGTCCAGCCAGGTGTACCAGTCCTCCAGCTCCTGCAGGAAGTTGGATGCTCCTGTGGCCTCAGACACCTTCCTGGTGGCCAGCTTACACAGACGCTCGATGAAGCCAGGGATGTTCAACAGAGTTACTGGGGGAAGAAAAGACAGGGATCATTAGTTTATCACTTTGTCATCAGCCATACTTATATAACAGCGTGTCCGGTCGGATACAAGAGATTGGCCTAAACAAGCATCCACATACAAATACACAAATGACAGTTTGGTCATTTAATAAACATACCAGTTAAAGGGCTAATGACTGAACCACCTGAATGCAGCATGATGGTCCAACATCTGTCCCTTTTAGGTACCACATGTGGATCACGAGTCCAACCTACCCTGGTTGACCTCTGCCCGAGAGGGGCTGGCGTTGCGTTTCTGCTGGGCGTTTTTGGCCAGCAGGGTGTGTTTGTCGTCGTTCCCTACATCGGGTTCGGAGATGGTGACGGACAGGATGCGACAGAAGTTGGCCAGCTGCTGCTGGTCGAAGCTCTGGACCAGTCCTGACAGGTTGGGGATCCCCTCTAGCTGGATCATCTCCTGGGAGGAAGCAGAGGTTACAGGCCCAATCAGTGATCCAAATGTAAGCAAATGGGTAGCCCCATTACCAAAAATAAGAAATAGAAATGGAGACATGTTTTCATTCTCGAGTTGGTTGACTGAGCTCTTGACACAGTGACTACCACTCGAGAGACAACAGGTTTTAAATTGTAGGCTATTTGCTAAATTTTGTCTGTAAAAGATTTGTTTACATCGGTAATTTATGTAAACACTGGAGTAAAACAGACCGTTATTCCAATTTATATTCATTTCTGGGACCAAAAAGCGTATTTTTCATCTGCAGATCAAACTCTTCCCAGAATGTGCTAAAGTGACGGCTTGCATCAAATGGCGGATAGATTGATAGTTGAAGAAATGTTGATAGATTGATAGCTGAAGAAATGTTGCAGGAAGGTATTTAGCTGTGACCAGCAGCTGTATGGCTCGCTCTGTGCGACACTAACTAATGTGTCCCCACTCTCTAGTGGCCAGTTTTCACCCTAGGAGGCTGAAATTTGGCATGGTGGGCAAGTGCGTGTGTGTGTGACTGTGAATGCATGCACGTGTGGATGCTTACGCGGTCGCAGCTATGGCGGATTTGCGCTTGTTCTACAAAGGATTCTAGGATTCTCAATTAATCCCCAACAGAACTGCACCAATTCATGAGACTAATGAGAGTAAATCTCTTTCAAAAGAACCTTGTTGGATTCTCACATTATGCTGGGCTAATACATAAGCCCATCAATGCATAATTTTAAAATGGTACATACATTTTAAGTGTAGTCATTGGTATGACCATAGGAGTTTCAAGCCATGTCTAATAATTGCATGCCAAATTAAAACCTTCTTGCAGACCTCCAGGAGCTTTCCAGAATAGTCTCACTGGCTGAGATCACTGAGAGCTGATTGCGATTAGTGCAAAAAATATTAAATAACTGAACCCAATTTTAGCCAATTCAGAAATGTTTTGGGAGATCATAATGAAAGGCTACTGTGGCCCACATACAACAGTTGTCACAGTTTCAGGCAATAATTAAATCACTATCAATCTTTATGAGTCATATTAATATTTGGCGGTGGTCTGATAAGATCTGGTGGTTATGGTGCTTTCTAAAACCTTATTCCTAGACCATTTCATCATATAGGCATACATAATCTTAGTGCCTGTATATTCTTATGCATATTTTATAGTTTAACACTCAAACAATTTGAACAAGAATGTCAAATGTGATTGGCTGCAAACTTCACACAATACGGACAGAGATATAAAGACGGACTACTGTTCTAAACTCAGCGAATAATGAGAGAAAACACAATGCATAGCAGGATGGCGTGTTACATTTCCAAGACATCACAGCTACATTCAGTTCACACAAAAATTTTCCCTTTGATATGGTCCCTACCCTCGCTTTGAGGGGGGGAAAAAATCACCAAAATACCTGGATAAGAATATGACAGCTAACAGATTGTTCAGTTCCAACTTAACCCAAGTGGAGGGTAGATTTTCACTCACTCAAACCTCCAGCATGCGCCCTCCGATCGAGGCTGCATCCCTTCTCGCCGAGGTTTCATTTGCAATTACATCACAGACTCATCAGACAGAGTGCTCACTCGAGTGTAGAGATGAAGGGAGGGGGACATGCTAATTTCAAACTAAACACAGCCCTGGAAAACTGGAATGTTGGCAGGCATTCTGGCACTTATACCATTAGAGTCTTGTGTATCTAAATACAGAACAAAGCCAGCAGATTAAAAAAATTAAATAAATAATAATAATGCTGATAATGCTAATTAGCTTGCCGAGAACACCCACCAGCTCTTCTAATCACAGTTAAATAACAAAATGATCTTGATTTTTGTATTCTGGACTTGTGAAATTCACAAGCTCCATCAGGGCATGAGGAGGACAGATGTCTGTGTGTATAATTGGCTAAAGGTCCATTATTTTTCTACTTGATATAGAGTCAATGATTTCAGGTTCCTTGTTTCTTTTGGAACATAAACTGAGCTTGGCTACAAAAGTCCCTTGCAGCATGCACCAGTGGCGATGATTGATTTTTTTTTGTTGGTATAAACCTTTATAATAATGCATACAATCCATGTGTGACAGAAAATGTTTCCTCTACATTCATTTGGCTGATGTACTCCCACTACAAGAAAAATAGTGGGACATCAGAAGTGTATTGAATATAGATATATTATATATTCTCTAGAGCCAGTGTGGCCATAATGAATTTAAAGAAAAAGATAAATTCCTGCACACACAATATTACCATTTACCATTTACTCCTGCATTGATTTATTGAGAGGTTGATATTTCGGTCACAATGACCTTTCTCAAGGAGTGATGTCTTAACCCTTCTCAAGGAGTGATGTCTTAACCCTTCTCAAGACGTGATGTCTTGACCCTTCTCAAGACGTGATGTCTTAACCCTTCTCAAGGAGTGATGTCTTGACGCTTCTCAAGACGTGATGTCTTGAGAAAGGACCTTGTGACTGAAACATCGACTTCTCAATAAATCAATGCAGAGGTAATATTGTGTGTGTGGGAATTTACTTTTTTCTTTGGATTTGGATCTTCAAGGGAATTGATTCCCTACACCACAGAAGAGACAAAGCAAGCGGGTTGTG
>OMKL01064846.1:18069-28718 GCA_900302295.1 Parasudis fraserbrunneri | reverse complement strand
GACAGTGCCCTCTGTCTGCGCTTGCCTGCACCCTCACTGTGTAACAGCAGAGTGAGTGCATGGAGGACTCAGTCACAGGCCCCTTTATCATCTGGTTCACACCATTTCAACTGCTACTCTGTATGCTTTTTGCAATTCAAATAGGATACTACTATTCATGCATATACTGTTCACACACAAAACTATTATGGTAGGAAATAGGAATGGAGGAAGTACTTATAGTCCTTTACAGCTAAATTGGTTTCCAGGGGGAAATGAACAATTTAGTGGTAGAACACTTACGAGATGTAGCCTCATGTTTTTGTTATAGTTCTTGCTAAGACTGCATTTTAGGGCCAAATGGCTGAGACCTACTCAGTTACTGTATGTGTAGTGAAAAGGGCTAAGTGCTTACAGTGTGTGTATGTGTATGTCAGTGCACACGTGTCTCTGGGGGGTGTCTGTGTCATGACTGACTGCACGGAGCATCTGACATCCTCTGAGCAGCGGCCAGATGCGCTGCTGCCCCAGGTCTCTCTGGTAAAGGCAGAAAAGCTGCTCTTACTTCTTTATGCTGTGGATACACTTTATTTTAAGCTCATTCATGTAAGCTTTGGAATGAAATGCGTGATCCTAGATTATTGGGACAACACAATTGGAAGTCAGATTTGACATTGGAATAGATCAACATTCTGCGACACCAACATTAGGCCTCATAAGACATGTAAAATGTTGTACAGATTCAAGATTCAAGATGCTTTATTATCCACAGAGGGGAATGTTCTTTGTGCAAACAGCCAAACACAGATGGAATATCTAAGAGCAAACTGATGCTTTGAGCAAGAATGTCCTTGAGATGAAAGCTCTGATACTCTGAGGAATGACACCTGATGAAACAACTCATCTCTCTCTCTCTCTCTCTCTCTCTCTCTCTCTCTCTCTCTCTGGCTTTACACTGGCATTTTTTGTCCTTTGCATGTGTCTTTGGTCTCTGTTGTCTATCTGAAAATGTGAATGCACTTGTTTGTTTGTGAGCGAATGAAAATAATTCATTCAGAATATGTTGTCCTGTTGCTGGTGGTGTTGGCCCATCCCTTGTGGGGCTTGGGTAAGAAGCAGACACAGGCAGAGAAGATCAATTCAACTTTGTTTAGTGGATAACTTGCAGCCAGGCGGTTACATAGGTACAGAGGTTCCGAACACAGGATCTTCAGTGAAGTACTCTCGTTTGCATGTGGTTCTATAAAGACAAAGAAAGCATTAAACAGTACAGAGAATTATAAATGATCCAATTCAATAATGAATGAATGAACATGAGTTGCTATATTATGGCAGAGATTACATTTAGAATTGGAATAATCAACAGTAGGCTTGGGCGGTATCTTATTTTTTCATACCATCATACCTTCCTGACATTTCACCGGGGTATATGGTAATACCATGGTATCTGTAAAAAAAAAATTAAAGAGATGGTTTGAGAGAAGTCATTGTCACATGTACAGTGATGAGGTCAGCGGTTAGGGAGGGACTGGCTGTTATGAAAGCCAGATTTACTCATGATAAACCATGGTGATAATACAATTATTTTGACTACAATTCTACCTCCAATTCAGCTTAAACTCAAACCAAACTCTGACAGCACATTTGCTATACCCACGTGTGCCTGCAATAACAATGAATTCACCAGAGCAATATTAATTTAACTCAAACCCCAACATCATTACAGCAACATGAAAAATAAAGCACACTTGAGTCATTACATTGGAAAGACTGCCAAACAGTCCCCAAATATTACCGGATGTGATATTACCAGGTTACACATAAGGTAGACCAACTAGCATTATGTTTTGCACACTTGGTGCCGCTATACTATACAAGATTGTTTTAATAGCTAAGACCTTGTGGAGCAAGCCAGCCCAAGCAACATTAGTATCCTGCACATAATTATTAATTATAATATAAGCAAAGATGCTCTAACGTTACCTGCCATTGGCCACACACACCTGGCTGCTGCTACCCACACCCCACCACCAGCTCAGCACGCACAGAAACGGCTGGCCTTCTCTCTCAAATGCAGTCCAACATGACAGCAAAAAAAAACGGACATTACAAAGATGACAGTCGACTCACCATCCTGGGGAAATCCCCAGTCATGCCAGGACATGTCCGTGCAGAACGTTAGTTATTGACAATAAATATGCCACAAAAGTTCAAGTTTGCAAAAGTTAAAGCTCATTGTTCTTTTCGCCATGTTTCTGGAATAAATCCCACATGAGGTCTCCACAGAGGTTAAGATTATGCCTAAGGTAAGCGTTAAGTTTATAAACAACTTTTTAGGTATGGTAGAGGATGGTAAGCAAGTAATTCATCTCTCCAACTGCAGAGCGTGTGACATGACACGCAGAACAGAGAAAGTGATTATCATAATTCTCAGACCAAAAGGGCAATTTTAAACTGTGAATGGGCAAACAGTGGCAATGTCTATGGGCAATATATAAAATAGATGTGGAGCTGAAATTATATGATAGTATTGAAATGGATACCTTCATTATTTTCAAATAACTTGGTGTACCATAATACCACCCAACCCTAATCAACAGTAAGCTCTATGACATGACATTGAATGTGATATAGATTATCAGAGTTTGATATCATGAATAGACCATTAATCTACATTCATCAAAAAGCATAATTATCGAAGGACAATAGCCCCTTATGTGAATGTGTGATGTGAACTTCTACAATTAAACGGGAGCTAGAATAAACATATTATAATATCAAGATATTACCGTGCATCAACATTCATTTGTTTGGCATGTCCTAAGTTGTATAGAAAGTTGGAAGGCTCTAGCATAAAAGTTGATAATAGCCACACCCCTTTATACATTTATGGGAAAAAAGGAATGAAAAAATTAGTGACAGAAAGGATAGAAGTGACCTATCCATACAAAAAGCACAAGCAATACCCATAGGCATAGCCTGAAGATGCCCAGCAATGTTAAGAGGAGTAGCAGTGACAAAAAAGTCACTTACAATATCAGTAAGTTGGCTTTGTCAAGCCAACTTAATAAATGAATGAAACCTGATGTGTGCAACTGTGCACATATAGAGAAGCGATAGTGGGCAATCAATTGGGAAATAATGCAGATCTACAGCTCATCTCACATTTCACCAGGATGACAAGTTGATAAGAGATATTTATGCCTTTTTGACTTACTTTAGTCACAAACAAACAAAGAAAGGAAGGGACAGAGATGCGACCAGGGGTAGCGTGGCTGACCGTTCTCTTCACAGTCGGACTTCCCCAAGTAGAACCATAGGGAGCGCGGAGCCCTTTCACAGCCATATTTAAAGGGGAACCTCATTGGACTTTTCAAGGAACGGGAATTCTGCACATTGAGCTTTATCATGTTGTTGGGTGACAACTGAATTGTTCCTTTCTCATCTGTCATCTCACCTCTCTCTCTCTCTCTCTCTCTCTCTCTCTCTTTCTCTCTCTCTCTCTCTCTCTTCTCACTTTGTCAGAATGTATGTATGGGATGTCTTTGTCATAACATACATTATCCTGAAAATCTTTACTAGGGCTGAACAATTTTATGAATGTTCACAGTGAATTTTGTGACTGTACGACTAACGGGGGATATGCTGATTTGAAAATTGTAAGTTTGGCTTGATGGTGGCACTAGAGGAAAGGGCATGGGGTCACCAAAATCTCTAAGTTTCTTCTTCTAGGGGTCATGAATGTTCACAGCAAATTGTGTTACTGTATGCCTTATAGGTCAAGATATACACTCACTTAACATTTTTAATTTGTCTTGATGGTGGCATGAGAGGAACGGTCATGGGGTCACCAAAATCGACAGATGTCTTAAGTGAGGGGTCATGAATCTTCACAACAAATTTTATGGCAATCCAGCCATTATTTTTCGAGATATCTTGACAGACAAATGGGGGCGAAAACATAACCTCACTGGCGGAGGTAATAATCCTTTGGTGGCTGCCCTCTGTTTTAATGGTCTGGCCGGAGGAGAGACAGAGGTGTGCCATATGGCAGTAGAATAGGAGTCTGGAGGGGATTGTTTCAACAGCACTGTTCCTCTCTCTCTCTCTTGCTCCTGGAGCTCCCCAGGGCAGGAGACAGGTGCCGCTGAGGGGAATAAAAGACTGTTTGCACAGCTACTCGGCACGTCAGTCTCCCGGACTCATTGGAAGGGGAAAGACTGATTGTATGCCCCAGGCGTCTCTGGGCAGGCATTCAGCACTGGAAAGAAAAAAGGCTTTTCAATAAAGCCTATGAAATAGTGCGAGGATATGAAAACCTTTGTGTTTGCCTTTTCCTCCCTTCTTTATTGTTGCTTAACTGTAAATGTCTGTTGTTGCTGGTGTGATTTTTTTTTTTTGCAACAAAACATTTGTGTGTGCATGCGTGCGTGTGTGCGTGCGTGTGTGTGATTTGAGATATTCAGCTGTTGTTCTTTTACAGTGAAAAGTAGAAAAGCAATAAATCTAAATTGCAAAGCGAGCTTGTTTTCCAATATCATTTTAAGCAACGATCCCTGGGCCGGGGGAGCTGTCCTAATTGGAATTCAATGCGAGTAGATCGGTCTTATCAATACAGCGATCAATAGCCGCTCTGCAGGCTTCAGGGAGGCTGCTGATACTGTGCTGCGGTCTTGCCTGTGGTGAGCCGGGCTATTTTTAGCCCCAGCCATTCCCCTCAGTGCAGGTGTAGAGACTAAACCCTCTACAGAGTCGGGCTCCCCTCCTCCACCTACAGGCAGCGCAGTGCCAGGGTAATGAATCACTATACATGAACTCTTACTATGACCGTCATTTCCTGATCTGTACAGACATCTTTCTCTTCGAAGATGCAAGGCTATATTGTGAGTGCTATATCCATCTAGATATATCACACATATTCTCTTAATTCCTATAAAAGGTGCATGCTAATTTGAACTTCCTTTCTTTTACCTCTTAGTGACTTTTGCTTACTACTCTTTTTACTCTACACTTTTTGCTGACTGTCCAATTTATTCTTTATGTTAGGTTTCTATTCCTAAATATGCTTTTGCTCTACACGACACTCTCCCTCTTACTTCATCAGGAACGCCATATTCATTTTCAAATTCTATACCTAAAGTCCTACCTGGTGCGTGAAACATTCAGGTGTGTGTCACTTCAGAGAGGAAGGGCACCTGGCTGTGCCCTCTTCCAAGGTGTGTTGAGGCTGAGGAAGGATGATGGGAGGGCTGGTTCCAACCACAGCCCAGAGAAGGGTGGAAGGCAGAAGAATGACTCAGACAAGCACACACACCAAGACTTTTGTCTGATGCTTGATTGTCAGGAATATGGCATTTGGCTCCTTTAAAAAACTTTTCGTTTTGACTTTATTGGCAGAACAAGTAGTTGTGCTTAACCTGGATTCTCTGTTCATCCATAATGTTCATGAGATGAGTGGCTTGACAAACTTTGACACTAGTTTCATCTCAGTGTGGGATTAAACACTTGAGAGATGGTGTTTCCCTACCTGGTTGAATTGCTGACTTTTGTTTTGATGTTGTAGCATTCTCCTTGACCACTGCTCTCCTCCCTGGCTTCTGTGAGCTTTCCTGAGAGGCCTCTCATACAGCAGGCATTAACTGGCTTCTATTATTAATGAGAATGTCTGACAGAAGCGTGGCGGCACAGCTTTATGGAAAGCCCCCAGGAGTGCCCTTCAGGATCTTGGAGACATCACATTACCACCCCTCCTCAGGTGGAAGCAGCCAAAGACAACAGCTGCTGGCCTGTTGCTGCTGTTGGCCTAATGGAGATGCCACTCATGCTTATATGTAGTCTCTGGAGGATGCATTTAATATGTTCTCCAGTAGAGATTATTCTAGATTATCTCCACTGATAACCACTGGCAGTAAGTTTAATGACCTTGTACATCAACAATGAGGTTTTTGAGTTCTCACTCAACAGCCGCCATTCGCTTGCTATTAAACAGTCCTAAAGAAAGTTGTGGCGCTTTCTGTAGAAACTGGAATACTAATAAAACATCCGTCTTTTCAAAGCCAGGTCTTGTGTGTAGGGACACACTCAGCAGGAACCAGCAGTCAGTAAAAGGAACCATCGCTGTGAGTTTGACTGTCACCACTCAGCCCCAAGGGAAAGTGGTGGAACTGTAAGATGATGTGCTACTTCCACTTTTATTTTACACTAATTACATTGTTGCCTTGCCTAGGCTGTTTCTTAAATTTGCAAGCTGCTGTCTTGAATAATAGATAAGTGAAATGAATTATTTATGTGCTTCTACAAGGCAGGGATGTTTAAGATATCAATGTACTGTACTTAATTACAAAGTTTATGATTGTTTACTTTAAACTAAATGTCCTCATCCTTGAACAAAACCAAGGTTGATGATTACAAATTTAGCCAAAATCAACATATTGCCTGTTTCCAACCTTTTAGAAACTGAAGCTTACCTGAGACTTGGACTTTTACTGCAAGCTTTCTGAAATGGTGACTCCAGGAGACAGTTGGCCACAGTTGAGACAGTTGAGTTCTCAGTCAATACCTCATTGGCACCTTTATTCACATGCTCCAAGCTGCTGGACCAGCCTTCCAGAGGACCTGAGAGGAACTGAACAATGCTATGTGTTGATATATGAGAATATATCAACAAAAACGTAATAATTTGTTGTTTTATTACTGGATCTTGTAAACAAGTAACAGTTGACCTACTCTACCACTGCACAGAAATTAGACATTTTATTTTGAAAATGGTTACCAGTGGTTACAGGCAGGCATACTGGAAGAAAGAGAACTAGACAAACATTCCGTGCAAGGCCTCTATTGCAATTTGATTTGTTTGAAAGGTGCTATATAAAGAAAGTTTGATTGATTGATTGATAGACACTGGCACCCTGGGACCAGAGTATTTCTCAGGTTAGCCTGACATGTCAGACCCATGGAACGTGCGCAAGCTAACTTCATAGGGTCTGAAAGCGGCCCCTTGAGAAATAAACAAATAGCTTGCTGGCGAAAATCGTAGTCAATAAAGTCAATTTGACTTACCATGGTGATGTGTTGGTGTCTTGTCTTTAACGCCGGTGGGAATTCCAAGTGTGTGTTACCAAGGCAACGGGCTGTCAGTGCACCATCAGACAGAGGTGTTTTATATTAAAGTTCAGAAAAGCCTACATGCGCAAGCTATGCCTTGTTGCTGCTGTTAGTACAGAGGGGGGCACAAAGTTGTCTTTTTCTTGTTTCTTTCATGTAATCACAGTGCCAGGAATTCCCCCTGGCATGAGAGACAAGACACCAACACATCATCATGGTAAGTCAAATTGACGTTATTGACAACCTTGTTCGCCGGCAACCTATTTATTTATTTCTCAATGTGCCGCTTTCAGACCCAATGGAGAGCTAGCTTGCGTACGCTCTATGGGTCTGACGTGTCAGGCTATTCACAGGTGCACCAGAGAAATATTCACTCACTGATATAATTTAGGTCCTCAAATGAGTTTGCCTTGCCTGCTTCTTGTGAGGTCTAACATTGCCTTGGTTAAATGAGAATCCATCTCACATTCTCACTGCATTATTATCTCTCTGCGTTGTCTGTCGTGCCATGTTTGCCCCTATCAAATAGCACAGTGCAAATCTCCTCTGTCTGTCTTTTTGCATCAGTGGAGACACTGCACATCTTTGTTGGTACTTCAAACAGGCTGTCTGCTGTGGAAGACCATTCAGAGCATCACTTGAATGCTAATAGCTCACTGATAAGTTGCCTGTTTACACCTCTGTTATAGGAGGCAATCTGCTCCCTCTCTCCTACGGCCGCATGCCATTTGGACATCTGCTTTAAATGATAGTGATAGCTAGATACACATACAATGAGTAGTCTATTATTATAACATTTACTTTGCTGCCCACAATATCTACCACTGATATTCCAGCATGGTATTTGAAGGAAATAGCATCTTCCCTCTTTAAAAAGTATGAGTATTTGAATATTGTAAACGGCTCTTTGGCCCTAGAAAACATGCTCTCCCTCCAGTTAACTATTTGACACCAGCATATTTCCATTCATACAGGAACAGATGATTTTTTTCCTATTATTATCTACATGGTATTTGTCCCTCAGGACAGTGCCTGGCAGATTGCTCTGCTCTACTTTTCCTTTCTGCCTTGTTGGGGCTGCTAGTGGGGTTGTGTTATTCATCCTGACTGACAGTAATCCAGTATTCATCTAACAGCGAGTAAAAACAAACCAGATATGACGGCTTCTCACTAAAACTGTACAAGGGCAAGCTGGTGAGCAAGACAGGTGCAACATCAAACAATTTTCAATAATATACTGAGATAAATGCCATGCAATATTATTGTAGAACTCCACCGACCAAATGGTTTTATGAAAAAGCCCCAGGAGATGCTGTGGTGGTGGTGAATCAGGTTTATATGAATGATGGTGGCCTTTCATAGCTGGGAAAATTACAGATAGAAGGGTTCTCGAGGCCAGTTCTAAGCTGCTTTGTAAATCTGGCCAGTAACGACACATAGATTGTGGACCTTTCAAGGTCATTTGTCAAGGTTATTGGCTGATGAGTCAAATGCTGTGGGGGTGTTCTGAGTGAAACATGGAGGGGAGGGGGGCATGGTAGACTGCCAGTCTAACACTGTAATACTCTCAGAACCCATCACAAATCTGTCAGTATGTCAACACCAGAAAAGGATGGATGGGTGCCTGAAATAGACCTTTTAAGGCATAAGATCACAGAAATAGGGGAAATACGAGCTGCAGAGAATTAAATACGAATCACAGTTAAAGCTGACGTATGACTTTTCAAACTTGCCTTGAAGAATAGAAGAATCTGACTGGACTAACCATGTAATAAGCTCAGATGTACCTAGAACTATAAGAAGAGAATGGGTCAGTGTTGTCATAGAAACCTTGGTAAATGGCTTCCCCTTTACCACTGGGAGACAAATCACCTTATAAGAAGTAACGTTGTATCCCAGCGCTGAATACCAGGAACAAGTCTCTCTCTGGGTCTAAGCAGCAACAGAGGGGGCTGGTGATCACATCTGCTCAGCTCTAATCCCAGTTTTCTCCATCTCCCTCCGCCACATTGTTTGGATCACAGCCCGTTCTGCAGGTTTATTTGCCTCTGACCTCGGCCTCATAGCATGTAGTGGATTATTTTTCTCAATCAAGATGTTTTATGCAACTGCTATCCAGAGAGGATTATGAAGAAAAAAAAATCAGCATGTAGAATCTAGTCCTCTGAACCATGAAGATGTCCAGAAGTTCTCGTTTCTGTTGTATGTTGTACTTGCGATAAATCTTCTTGATGTGTATTCTATACTGTACTTTTAATGAGTGTCGAGCTGTGTAGAAAAATATAATTTACAATTTGTAGGTCTTGATATGTCTTTTGAATCTCAGGACAGAATTACCTTTGCACAGTACTTGAACAATGTGCATGCTTGTCTTCGTGCCGCTGAAATTAGCATATAATACGTTTGTGAAAGTCTGTGTTGTAATTTTTGTATGGTGCCCCTCAATGACTGCCTGGCAAAAAATTACATTTCCATTCCTTGGAGTTTTGGGATGCTGAGGTGCTTCATCTCCATGGTAACCACTAATTTTGTCATTGCTCCCCAGGTGTGCTGCGTAATGCATACCTAAACCCTCTCCGCTCAAAGTGTTTTCCCACAGCTCTCTTCCTCCCTCACCTCAAGCAACATCAATTATATTATTACCATGACATGGACCAAACCAGCAATGTGCTCTAAGTCTGAGCATGATTTAATGACCAGGCTACACCATTCTCTTTGATGCTAATTGTACTTGTATCTCCTCACATTACTTTGCTTCTGTGAGTTGTTAGCAGTGTGGACATGCAAGCTGATAAGATATCAGAGAGAAGCACTCAAGTGCTCCCACTGTGTCCATTTCTCCAGGAAAGGGTATCAGGGCTGTCACGCCTAATGTCTCATTTCAACTCCCTGAGCAAGAGGCTGCTTCCCTTCCTGTACTTACAACCAGTGCCAGTAAAGACCAAAGGAGACCAGCAAGTGGAATGCATTGCACACCAGGGTGAACAGCATTGCAGCCCGCAGCTGAAAATCCCCTCACTCTGATACACTACAGTAATAAGTGCCACAGCATTAGCACAGCTTGCTAATCCAGTGGCAGTGCTCCAGTGGGCTCTGAGCTGGGAGAGCAAGGCAGAATCCCAAAAGGGCCAATGGGTGACGAGATCAGAGGCGGGCTGAAAGGGGCCCTGATCATTTCAAAAGGCTGATTGCATGCTGCTAATGGGATCAGTGTTTCAGGCTCAAGGTTGGTGGTTTGCTGGAGATCTAGCTTTATCAACTGGAAGGATTTCTAATGAAGCTTAAATGACTTTTTATCTCAAAAAGACCTTGTCGTGACATTAACTCAAGGATATCTCTCTTTAGAGAGGTCAGAGAACATTCTTTTTGACCTCCATGTGTTTGTGCGAGACAACGTTGCTTGTTGATTAATCTCTTTTTGGCAAATGACAACTTGTGTTTAAAAAAGGCAGTGCATCAGACAAAAGAGAAGAGCTCTCTTTAGCCCACTTTGGCTCTAGCCTGGGGGAAGGTTACAACTTAAATGATTTGCACTTTAATCACTGTCACTGGGCCAGCCACGCTCC
>OMKL01064846.1:6108-16836 GCA_900302295.1 Parasudis fraserbrunneri | reverse complement strand
AACGGGCAACCTATCAGCTTATCACCCCTTAAAGGCACAATGAGTAGCATTTTCCTAAAAAAGACAAAACAATATATAGACTCATACACAAATAATCCCTCTCAATCATCACTTATGACCCACTAGAAGTGTGTGGCGATGTCTTTATCTTCAGAGACCCTTCACTCTGCCTGTATTGTCTTATTTCGCTTTCTTCAGGACGTTTCTGGGCATCAATCTTAAGGCAGTGGGTGTGTAGCCCCCAGCCAATAACAGCGTGCAGGGTGTGTGCTGGGCCAGATGCCATATCGTAAGCACGCTCCCTACTTCCCATTTTCCCATGTAGAATGCACCTGATTGGATAAATGCATGGTAAGTTGGGCGGTCCCTGGTCAAAAATAAAATGGCGCCTTGCTTGCTTGTCTACTTTCTCTATTTCTACCTAAAGTTGAACATAAAATATGTTTCTGACAACATTTTACGTTGAAATACAACATGCAATTGCTGGATCTTGAGTCATATTTGATCTGCAACGCCTAGTTTGACAGTTTGCTCTGAACTTAGTACGATAATTATCGTACCCTATTATCGTACCACATTGTTTTGGTCTGAGATGCTGGTGCTCTACTGTGACATCTAGTGGCTGAAATCTCCTCATTGTGCCTCTAACCATGACAACACACAAGATGTAAGCAGTTCAAAATGAGAGAATTTTAGGACCAGTGACAGAATTCATATGAATGACTATATGATCATGCAATAGATTATTAGATAGATCAATAGATGTTATCTCCCCACCAACAGTATAGACAATTCTGGAATTCTGGACTAAATCACATCGAACAACACATAACATCTGAGATGAGGTCCCTGGGACAATATCTTTTGAAATGGAGGTCCATGGCCTATAGACCTTTTTCACAGCAGCCAAATGGAACAGAACCATAACTAATTTTATTAGTTACACTTGTGTTTACCCTGCTATGACACATCAAAATTAGTCGGTGTAAAATAGGTCTGTTATAGACCCTTGTTTTGTCAACATCATCTTGTAGGCAAAACCCTGCTTCCGTCTCATATTCTGGAGGCTAGGCAAAGGTGACCGCGCATGCCGAGCCACAGACCAGTCGTCAGATGTCACATGGTTTCACCCAGACTCCTTGGAGACATCCACGCCAATTGCGCTTGCATCCCATAACGTCATCATTGTTTTACAAACAGTGAAAGCTTCTATTACGTATCAATGTTGACATGAAAAAGTTTGATTAGGAAGATGTTTTAAAAAATATTGAAGGGCAGTTGGGACAGTTTGAACCCCATCGTGTGACTGAACATCAGAGCACATATGTTCATGTGAACCCTAACCGCCGTAGCCCCTGGAGGATGGTCATGTCCCTATGACCTCACTACGTAGGCTGGAATTTGATGTCAGCACAGAACCTAAAATAAAGAACTCTGGTGTCAGCACGCATGTCTGCACGTATCAGTGAAAGGTATGAAAATTAAATTAATGTAGTGAAAGCTTTCCAGAGAGGACTTGGATATTTTATGGTGGGGTCAGACATCAGTAACACAGCAGATTTTTGTATGTCTTTTTCTGTCCGCAGATACTACAGTGCAAGCAAACCAATTATTGACGAACATTTATTTCCACATCTGCTGTAAATATTGTGTACATGTGTATATGTGTGAATTTTTGAATCTCTTTACTGTTTCAGTACTTACTGTGTACTGTGTATACTTCTGGGTACTTATCCTTACTGCGCATTTGGGTTCGGTGTTCTGTGAGAGCTACCGGACAGGTGAATTTCCCCAGGGGGATTAATAAAGTAACTATCTATCTATCTATCTATCTATCATTCAATCCTTTCACTGGTGCTAAAATAAATAATAACTAGTATAGTCTAGTCTATTCCAAAGGATTCCACACAACAGCTTTTCTGCTTCAAGACTGACAGACTGACCAACATCTCAACCTGACTTTATCTTCATGAGGTGTATTTGATATATGAACCTGTGACCTTTATATATGGTACTAAAAGAAAAAGAATATTACATGATCACACTGAATCAACACCCTCTTCAGTCCACTATACAATCAGTCATAAAATAGTTATCTGGACTCTAGGACAATAACGGACATTGATACAGCATCACAATATACAAAGGCAAAATGCGATTTATGACCCCTAGAGGATGAACCCTATTGATGTTGGTGATCCCATGACCTTTCCTCTAGCGCCACCATCAGTCCAAACTTAGAATTTTCGAATTAGTGTATCTTGAGTACCTTTCATTCAAATCTTTTCTAATTTGCTGTGCACATTCCTGATCCCTAGAAGAAGGAACCTATTGATTGGAGCTTTCCTCCAGCACCACTATCAGGCCGAATTGAATTTTTAAAAATTAGTTTATCTCCTGATCCATTAGTCATACAGCCATGAAACTGGTATCCATATATGTGTCTACTCATGCACAACAACTTTGCCATGAGGACCAATGAAGTCCACCATATTGGAATTTCAGCCATCTTGAATTATTGGAAAGACACTTTTTTCCCTACTCTCCCTAGCCTGTTCGCTGTGTGGAATCTGGGGACTAACATCTTCAAATGTGTAATTTAGATAATTGATAGGCCAAACCATATGGCCGCCAGATCCAATCAAATTTCAGAAAAACACATGTTAAACAGGAAATGATTTGTTACTTGTGAATGCACTGTCCGATTTCCACCAAATGTAACAAATATGTTCTTTTTGAAGTTCTGAGTCATCTTGTCCCATGGTGGCGCTATTCTCATAAAACTAAAAACATGAACTACTCCTCAATGGCTCGGATTAGGGGCATGGTCAAAAGGCGGCTTGGGAATTCGGGCCTTTCGGGGATA
The DNA here is from genome assembly GCA_900302295.1 of Parasudis fraserbrunneri. NCBI lineage: Eukaryota > Metazoa > Chordata > Actinopteri > Aulopiformes > Chlorophthalmidae > Parasudis > Parasudis fraserbrunneri. The sequence goes on along the minus strand of OMKL01064846.1, from coordinate 13,970 downwards.
TACCCTCTGTCGGTCACCGACAGCACATGTCTAGTTGTTTTTATGTAAATGTCTGTTTGATGTTCTCTAGTGGATACTTTCACCTGTCCTTACCCTTCCCACTGTGAGATGGATCAGCATCTAAATCACACAGGGGACCATATCTTCTGGTACATGGGGACATTTATCAGACTGATTTCCCACGGGTTTGCCTTTGCTGAGTAGGGCTGCTCTCTGCGCCACCCTATGGGGCTGTGAGATCTTCATTTTACAATGGCTCATCCATCTTGAGGTCGGTGGCAGTACAGTATAAGTGAAGAAGGAAATGATAGTGTTGGGACACATTTGTCCTACTGGGACCACCCCTCTCTGTGTGCTTTTGTCTGAGGTGATGGATGTTGTCCACTAAATCCTCCATCCTTCTACACCACCTCAGCTCGGAACCCAAGGGTGCCATCCGGTGAGAGAGATACTTTCTCATACTGTCTATATCTTTTTTTTCTTTTATTTATTTTTATTTTTTTATTTTTTTTATTTCTTAGCTGATATAACTAGTGCAACACCATAAATACTGAGTGTATAGTCAGAATAATTAGTTCCGACTTTACAGACTTTGAAGTCACCATTTTCTGTTTATAGCACTTGCTAATTGCTTCCTCACAATTTTCCATTGGGGTTTGGGAGAGGACCCTCCTGCCTGTACATGTAACAGCACAGCAAGTACAGGACAGGAATGACAAGGAAAGGAACATACAGGTACAGTGTGTTTTAAAGTACCTGCATCTGTATGTAACACAAGGTGACAAGGTGGCAGGAATAACCAAAGCCTCTCTCCAGTCTCGGACATTGCATCATCCCTCGATGGTGAGGCTCAAAGGGAGGCCTCCTTGCGGCATTGGATGACATCATAGCTGCGGAGCATCTCAGAGCTTCATGACTGAGTGGAGGTTGGCCAAACAGCAGAAAGGGCCTGCAGCAAAAAGCACATCCTCCCACGCCATCCCAGTGCTAGACCACATGCCACATTATGAAGCCAGGCCAGGCCACTCCAGCTTCCCCCCAGGGCAAACAAAGCCCCCTTTCAGACCAGCCCCTACTGTGACCATGCAGAGCAGAAGCAATCTGTTCCTCTTGGCTGCTCACTGTGAAGTGACCCAGCCTTTTTCTTGCTATAACATTGCTGCTTTGTGCAATAATACTTGACCAGCCTGACTGATTCTGTTCTTTGATTTGGACTGCTGTGTCCATCGCAGAAAACAACTGAGATGAACAATCCACTCCACTTTCTGCAACAATGCATCTGCAGTGTTCAATGTGTTTGTTTTTATTTGAGAGATGCAAGCACATGCTCTGTGGCTAGGAAGCAAAGATCACAATCTACTTAGAAATATCTGGGACTTTAATTTGATAGTTTTACAAGCAGTGGAGGTGAGGACATGATGATGTTGACAGTCAGTGAAAGCAAGTGGATCCAATAGCTGAGGGCTAGAGAGCTCCTTGACAGTATCCTGACCTTGGCCAGGCTGCTCCAGGTTTGTGTGACTGATGGGGTCCAACCAAGGCTGCCTGGCCCAGCCTGTACCTGCACTCCCACCAGCCCCCCAGGGTGATGTCACATCCTGTCTGTCAGTCAGCCGCCTCCCTTCCCTGGCTACCTAAAGCACCACTCCACTGGCCCCATTCAGTCACTCCCAGCTTAAGTGATCAGATTGCCTTATACTGCAAATAAAAGCCCGGTCCATTGAGTTCCCAAGAAGCTTTAACTCTGTTAGGCAGCCACTGTAGAGATAAAACATTTCTTCCTTACTGTATGAGAAGCTCCATTAATTGTCAGAGACAGTGAACTGTAACTACTTAAAGCTCATATCAGTAAGATATTCTTTTTTTGGAATGAGAACTGTAGATGCAAACCAAGTTCCATTTTGTGGACTAAGCACATCATTTAATGGTTGAGTCTAAATGGTTGTCACTAGTCACGTTACAGTCCTTAACAGTGAGGACTGTTTTGACTCAACCGTTAAATTTTGTGCTTATTCCACAAAACTGAAGTTGGTTTGAGTCTGCATGTTTCTTACTCCAAACAATTAAATGTCTTACTGGTATGACCTTTATTTATCAACGAGGCAAACTGATAAGATGATTCTATATATTATATAATGTTTCTAGTGAAAAATGTACTGTATGGTTAGGTCCTTCCTTCTGAAACAAAGGGCATTACTTTGGAATTTTTGTCGATCCATTGACATTTTCCCCTTGTTCCAGGAGGCAATAGAGGCCTTGCATGGAATGTTTGTGTAGTTCTCTTTCTTCCAGCATGGATGCCTGTAACCACTGGCAACCACTTTCAAAAGAAAATGCTTAAATTCTGTGCAGTGGTAGAGTATGAAAAGCATGATGTTCCTGTTCCACTGTGACTTGTTTACAAGATCCAGTAATAAGACACCAAATTATTTTGTGTGTAAAAAAAAAAAAAAAAGTAAATAAGAAAAGTAAATAATACAAATAAATATATATATAGTTCTCATATATCAACACATAGCAACCATTGTTTTATACATAGCAGCCATTGTTTCTTCCTACATGGAGGACAAATGGGCATTCTAAACATTCAGTGTAAGGCCTCAATACAATTCAGCTGCATGGACAGGTCTATGTTAAGTGATATATTGACTTAAGATACTAATCTATTGTGAAAGTTATTCAATAGCTGAGTAAGATGTATCTGTCAGGATATTGATTTGTCAGCGTTTGACATCTACCCTCTCTCTCTCTCTCTCTTCATTTTCATCAGCAAAGAATCATAGCTTTCTGACAAAAGGTAGAAGGAAAAACCTGACTTAGCCCAATGCTAATGTGTGCCCTTGCTGAGTATTGATAAAGATGCACCAAGGCATTTTTAGAGGCTGTAAGAAGGACAGATCCTGCAATAAATAAATGAGGGGGGTTTTGCATTTTTCATGAATTGAGTCTTTGTGCACACATTCCACTACCTCAGCTCCTCATCCCTATTATGCAATTGGTGAATTTGGCAAACTTACTTGTCTTGTGATCTAACAGTGGTTCTCAACCTTTTTGTTTCATGACCCCTAAACAGAGAGATGCCTGTGCGAACCTGTACATAGTCAAGCATAGACAGAATGGTGACCTATGACACAAAATAATGATTTTTACTTCCCCTTTCAGGCTATTTAGCTTGATTTATGAATGATGGAGGGCTTTAGCATCTATACTCAAGATTATAAACATGATGGTGTATTTGCACATGTTTTTATAAACCCCCAAAACCATCTTGTTACCTTGAGAACCACTGAACCATACTGATCTAGAATATGGGGTATTAAAATAAGAAATACTGTGCATCATATTCCCTGTTTCATATCACTTATTCGAGTTTACCTTGTCATTCATGCTGCACTTTTTGTGGGACTGCTTTAGAACAGCATTTTCTCTAAGCTACACTGAAAAGATTCCCCGTCTAAAGTATTTTAAGCTTAGACTATACTGAGTCTTCAAATCTTATTTTCAGAAAACAAGTGAAACAATCTGCCAAAGGGGTGAGAGAATTTAATTTATTCCAATCCAGCTGAATTTGTTTCAAGAAATGTCTTGAAACAAGAGACAAAATCTTGAAATTAGGCTGTTCACTCATTTATTTCAAGATCAGTGTGCTTGTTTTGAGACAATCCTTTAAACAAGCGTAGTTGTATTTGAATAAGTACAATTATCTCACCCCATTGGCAGATTTTTTTTTCACTTGTTTTAAATAAGATTCTAAGACACAATACTAGATAAAATTACTTGCTAATATGGGGATTTTTGGCAGTGTAGAGCATACATGACTATCTGCATATCTGAGCAATGTGTAGGGCAATAGAGGCCGTCAGCCCTATGTTTTTGGTCACACTGTCAGCCTACCTTTTCCACTGTAGACTCATGGTGCTGTGGTTGAGAATCCCTTTATATCCACTGAAGTGAAGGACTCTTTCAGCCTCTTAGGAAACTGGAAGATGCAGCTATCTTAATTAGAAATGTGAGATTAGGCATGCTCAGAGAAGAGTGAACAAGTGTGGAGGAATTAGACGTTTGGTCTGTACAAATGGTGCTGACATCGTTGGCAGCAAATTGGCCCAAGCCCAGCTTTAGTCTATCCCATGTCATGTTTTAGTGATGGGCAGACATACGGTGTATCCTCATTCCCCCTGCCATGTAAATAAGTAGTAGCATTAGCATATGATTTTGGTGTATTTTCCTACGTAAACAAATAAACTCTGAAGGGTGGTTAGTATTATAAAGAGTAATGTACAGCTTGACCTAACATTTTGATGCACGCAAATCAATATCTTATGTAAGCTGTGTGGGAGACAACTGAAGGTGTTTTTTGAGTCTCTGTTGCTTAAGAAGACCCTGTGCTATCCTTACACAGTCTATGTTCGGCATCAAGTGCCTTTGTTCAAAGGGCATGCTTTGAAGAGCAAGAGTGCTGTTCGTATTTTGAGATTCTCTAGGGCAGGACTAGGAGAGCAGGGCGTCTTTCTATCCTACTTCCTTTCTTCCCTCTCTCTCTCTTTCTCTCTCTCTCTCCCTCTTTGCTTCCTGCTGTCTGTTCAGCTCATGAGAGACAATATCTTCACACAGCATGTATAACAGGGAGGGAAAAGGCCATGTCTGTCCTGGGTTTGTGTTGAAATGCTGTAGGATGTCCAGGGAAGGGGTTAAGGGAGTACACTCAGGGTGCCAGTGATCGGTCTGGAAAGGGCACGATTCTAGGGTCACATGACTGTGTTTGCATCAGAGTGCATCATCAGCTTTGTGGGTGTTTTCTCCTTGTCTGGTCTTCAGCAGACTTCACTTTGTTATCATCTCTTGAAGTCGTCCTGGGTCACTGAAAAAAATATTACACTCCAGCTTCGTCTTTCCTCATACAGTGTTTCTGTTGTATCACATAGGCTTGATATAGATGGCCTTAAACTGTGCTCTCTCTACAATTGGGCCATAAGACAATCATCACCACATCGCCCCTGAGGAGGACAAGTCAAGGTGCCTTGGCGATAAATGGAAAGGCTGCAGAGAGAATTCTCACAATTGCCTTTGAAAGTTCTATTTTTGCTGTCCTTTTGGGCTTCTATTCTAAGAGGCTTAATATATATTAGTTCTATAATCAGATTGCTCTCAAAATACCAGCTTTTAATTAAGTTTGCCAACCAATTAAGCGGTGCTCTGTTCATGGCAATTGTTTTCCCTCCTGGTTAACCTCAGACAAGGTTGGTTGCAGAGACGTGGTCGGTTGCTTGGCTCGTGCTCAAGTGTTTTACAAGCCTCTTGGGTTTTGATACTGTACATCATATTGCTACTACATGCTAACCAGGCTAATGTGGCAGTGTGAGATGAGATGTCACCTCATTGAAAACTCCTGTCAAGTACTCCGGCCACATCACACTCATGTGACTGATTGCTGATTGTCTCCACTGTGTGAACATTTTACAGTATGCTGATGAGTAGATTATGTTGTGGTGTTATCTTGTATATATTAAGGAGTGTTGGTCATTGTTTGCTATAATGATATCAGATAAAGCATTGCTTTGGTTCAGTGCAAAACAAAAGATTATATTATACATTACAAAAACTTTTTTTCACTGAGAGTGTAGCAGATTATATCAGGCTGAAATTAATGTATTGTCTGGATCTGTTGACACAGCGGAGCTCATGCTTCAGCAGAACATAATTGCAGAGCAGCCCTCTGAAGTTATTGGATTTCAAATGACCCTGCATGCATAGGTGCACTAGTATGCAGTAGAACTAGTATACTTCATGAAGATTTACCTTTGAATTTAATTCTAAATTTGAATGAATAATCTTTTAAGGGGGCATAAATTCCCAGAGCTCATCAATAGAGCTGCTGTATCTTGCAAGTCACATAGAGTGGTTAGCATTGTTGTCACTTTGTAAGAGGAGATTAAGCCAATATTTTTTCTGAGACCAATCTAGTTCTCACATTTACTTATGCAGACTGTCAGTTACCCTGTCACTTTATTTACAATCTTCACTTAATCATTTGATCAAAGTAAATGTTGTTAGTATGTCCAATTTAGCTTTATCTTTGTCAGGGATAAACCAATAGGCAGACTTCTCCTTGAAGCATCATAAATGACACCACAGTAAATCTCCCAAATAGGCTGTCGTTCCAAATCCCCAGCCACCAACTCAACAGCACTGTTAAGCTTGTCCTGCCTGGCCATTTGGTTACCAAGTACAGCAGGGTGGGTCGACGACAAAACGGCTCCCTCGTCTTCATACTTAAACTCTTAATGGCTGTCACGCTATATAATCAACGAGAATAACACGGTATGAAAGAAGTTATTCTACTCGTCTCTGCGTGAGGTATGTCACGGCAGCTATGGAAAGTAGCCAAAAAAAATTACATAATATCAGATTCATAAACCTAAACAGGGTTTACAGAGTTTAGGGAAATTGCTGCAGCTATGGAGTACTATTTGACAGGCTTCATACATTTCCAAGACTGACAGTAAATATCATTGTTATTTGACCCTTGAAATGAAATTTACCACAAATCTAACATTTTTACAAGATCAGTTCATAAACTGACTTATTGCAGTTCTCCCATGATGTTGTTTTGAGTATTTTAAGCAGCAGATCCACAGCAAGTTAAACTAATGGGACTGGTGATTTGAAGGGGGCCTAATCTTCAGAAACAGATGACAAATCATGTTGCATTGTCTCTGTGCCACACTGTCACTTGTAATTTAGCGTTTCGCCTCAATGTCCTCTGGCGGTGATCAAAGACGGCTCAATCCTAGAGGGTACTGGAAATCTCGGCGGCATTGAAGTGGCTTTTTGTTTCCCAATAGCCGATCCATTTGTGTGTGACCAATAAGATAATTTTCTCGTTTGCCTGTTTCAGGGGAGGCTCGCATCCATGAGGACTTCTCTAGAGAAAGAGAGAATCTGAGTTTTGAAGGTCATTTCATCTTAACACGACCTCTAATAGAAATTGACAGAACACCTCATAATATCAGACAGTGTTCGAATAACCAAGTAATTTGGGATGGCCCTCTTTTAAAGGCAATCGTTAGTGACACAGAACTATAGATAGACTATAGATTATTGTTTCTTTAAGGCTGGCCCAAGGGTCATTCAGGGGGATTTAGACCCCCTTAGCACCCCATAATTCGCTATCTAATGATATCAGATAGCAGAGTCTACTCTGTATGTCTTAACGAATTTGGTGTCTGAATTTTCAGCAAGTAGAGAGCATACTTGGGGATAACATTTAATTTCTTTGTTTAACCGTAATAAGCTTTCTGCAGTGACATTTTTGTTGTAAAGTTTTGACAGCTCATTACATTCAGTGTACTCCTTTGTAGCTAATTTTAGATGCTGTCTCATATAAAGCAGAGGAAACAAGTTTTAGTGTTGTTGGTGTATTCCCATCAGTGGTGCGTAGCCTCCTCGTTGAAGGTCAGGCATTGATGTGACGCCAGTAAACACACTGACTGTGCAGCAGACGACGGAGATGAACCCAGCCAACATATCTTTCCCCCTCACCTCACCTCTCGTCTCACCTTCTCTTTCTCTTTCCCTCACCACCACCTTTTCTCTTTCCCTCACTCCCACCTTCGCCCCCTCTTCCTTTTTTCTCTTCCGGACTGGTCTCTCTGCCCTGAGATGCTACTTTATCTCAGTATTCAGTATGCATTGATGCAATACCCCAGTGGTTCTAAACCTATTTGATGCAATACCCCAGTGGTTCTAAACCTATTTGATGCAATACCCCAGTGGTTCTAAACCTATTTGATGCAATACCCCAGTGGTTCTAAACCCATTTTATGCAATACCCCAGTGGTTCTAAATCTATTTGATGCTGC
>OMKL01064828.1:35577-47066 GCA_900302295.1 Parasudis fraserbrunneri | reverse complement strand
TGTTTTTTAAATCGGGCAACAACAAGTATTTTATCTAAATACATTTTCATCGTTGTCCAGTGAAATAGATATTGCTGTACCTTTTGACCACAAGAGGGCGGTAGCCTACTACACAGGTTTGTGGCACAGAACCTCAATGCCTGCGTCCATTTGGAACCAACCACTCGTGTGGGCCCCAATCGCTCGCATTTAACAGCTGCTTTTGTTTGAAACCAACCAATTGTGTCTTGTTGAAGATTCAAAACTTACAGTCCTGTGTGTCCTCTTGTCTGTTGTTGCCAGAGTCAGACATTAGTTGCCACGTTTAGTTGGAGGATTCTTTTTGTTGCCATTTTCACATTGAAATTGCCATTTTGCATCACTGATCTTTTGGAATTCTTACTGTCCACATTTGCATGCCGAAGGTATGACAGTTGTGGCTTGTACTTATTCAACCCTTGTAACATTGTGTTTGTGTGGCTGCTTGTGCTTGCCTGTGAGGCCTGGTCCATAGAAGGTTAGTCAAAGAGCAAAAACTGTCAACAGACTATGAAAATGATCTTGCGTATCGACTATCTGGAGTTGTCAGTAGCCCTCAACCTGAGTGCATCATCTACAGGGAAAGGCTATGTTAGCTAACTTTGCTAATGCCAACTGATGCAAACCGTGCTGCCAAGTAAGTTGAGTTCACTAACTCAAGTTGTGACATTAACGAGACAGCTACGTTGATAGCGATTTTTCAGTTTCTTCAGTCCACTAATTCTGTCCTGATATAACCACATAATTCATCAGCTAGTATTTTTGTAAACTGAAAGTTCAATTCTACCCTAAAGCCATGACAGATTAGGGCTGTGTCTGATTGCCCAGTCTATTTTGTAATGACAGAGCTGTACACGCACTCGCTATTTATTTTGAGTCCACACCCCTCCTCTCAGTCTGTTAGTTCTGGATAATGATTATTACAAGCACTGGTCATATCAACATGCTACTTGTTTAATCCATATAAGAGATAAATATAAATACTGACAGTATAATGCACTTGTGAATCAGATGTCTATTACATCCACATACTGTAGAAGTGCTGCTTGTGCCATTCTTGACATTGCACTGTTCTCTCATCAACAAGGCAGTTTTCTTATTGCATCAGCCATAGGCATTGATATCATCCCCAAATCATAACATACAATGGCTTATCATGATTGTCATAATTCTTTTTGCTGTTGTTATTTAATCTGAACAATAATGCTCTTATACTGATTCATATAAATAGGCCTTGTAAGGATTGGCCAAGTGGTGGATTTAGGACTCACGGAGGCAGTTGTAGACACCAGGTGTTTTATTTTATTTTTGCAGTATATGTACAGTGAATGTTAATGAAAAAAGAAAAAGTAAATAAATACAAAGAACTTCAAACAATCAGAATTGAATGAAACTACACAAATGATAGAAAAACTCAAGCTAGGCCCATGGCTCTTGGGCACTAGTACATACTACTCTGCAAAGTTCCAACAGCCCTCCAGAGGAACTTCTACACCAGCCTTTATACTGGAAGCTCCTCCCACACAGACAAACCAATGGGAGTAGAAAATCAATCAACACACATGTGCATAGGTTTCATGAATAAATAACACTATTCACAACACAAGATTCCTGCATCTATATCACCATACAAATATTCTCAAAGCCTATCAAGCCTATCCCCAAAAAGCTACTCAAACCCCCTCTGTACTATACCTTACTTAGTACAGTCCGGGCCTCCCCTCTACAAAGTGCTTTGAACTCTCCCACTTCTGGTTTGGCAGTAGGTGATCCTAAACAAGGTATGAAGGTGCTTGAGAGCACATAGATACACTCGCAATCTCCTATGCAAACATTTCTATAAACCTTTTAAATTCAATACATACAAACTATGAATGAAATAGCATAAGCTAACACAAGGTTAGCATTCTTCATCCTCAAAAACCAGGCTCACAGTAGGTAGATGGTTTAGCCCAGCCACTACAGTGGTAGCAACAATTATATGCCGCCAAAATGGTGTTGTAAATAGAATTGAATGTTACTGTGGTGTGTGCATGGCCAGTGTGCATTTTACTAGAGGGCACGGGATAGCCTCGTGACACTATCACTCCAAATAATACCCCAATTCCTCTTGATAATCTGTTTAATGTTTTCTACCTCTGTGCTGTATGTTGTGACAAATACCACTCTATCTTTTGTTTGTTAGGGAGCATTTCTTTGACATAAAGTTTGCCTGTCCAGGTGTTTGGTTCTAGTGCATGCTTTCTGTAGGGTAGTGTCTATTTCCCCGTTCCTGAAAGCGTGATACCATTTCCTTAGATTTGGCCTCAAACCCCTTTTCCTGGTCACAAATTCTCTGCACTCGTTGGAACTGGACATGAGGCACATTCTCTTTGAGCCAACTGGCATGGAAGCTCCTGGCATGTCGTATGGTGTTTCTGTCTGTTGGTTTCCTAAATACAGATGTATGCAAAGTACCTTGATTGTCTTTAAAGATTGTAAGCTCTGTAAAAAAAAAAAAAAAAAAATGCTCTCCTTGCTGTAATCTAGAGACAACTTGATCTTAGGGTTAATATCGTTCAGTAAACATGGAAAGCTTGTAGTTCTGCCTCTGACCCAAACCACAACAAACATGTGTTATTAGTCAACTTGCCTGGTTAAATAAAGGTTCCAAATTGTGGTAGAATTGAAAACAACATTTTGCATTTTACTCTGAAAAAAATAATTGTTAGCAGAACGCTGGTTTTAGCCCCTCTGACTGAAATATATGTATAATTCATTTGAAGTCAGTCCCAAAACAGTTAGATTGGAGCATTTGCATAATGGTTGGCCACAAAATATCTCTATTGACAAATTATGTCGCTGTTTTCCAAATAATATTCAATTGGCCTACCCCCCCACACCCCCTCCCTCCCTGGCCGTTGCGTGTGTGATGTGTTTGATGTGCGGCTCTAGTGGATTGGCCCCAGCTCCACTCATCCTTGTGGCTGAATACTGATGTGCAGCATCGTGCTGTAGGGGCTGGATGTATGGAGAGCAAAGCCATGACAGCTTCATCCCACTGCGCGCTGATGACATTTTTCTTCTCTCTCAAATGTGTTTGATTGAATACTCAATGTGATTTGTGGTGAATTTGTGATCAACGAGCACACAAGCAATGAGGTCTCAGCTGAACTGATTAACTGTGGCATGTTAGTTAAAGGATTTTATTTGCCACTTATCTGATGCATGTGACCACTGTGTGGTGTTGGTTTGTGTTTTGCGGTAAACTGAACTGTAGCGTTACACCAGTGGGTAATCTAATTAAGATAGGACACACTTATATTTTGTTTTTAATATATTTAGATATTTAAAGGGAAATATAAATTATTTGATAAGAGATACCCTGTTGTGCAGCTGTTGTGCATATGCCCGTCTTCAATCATTCTCATCATCAGTCATTTCTAAATGTGAAACAAGGGGGAAAGATGAAACTCGCGGAGATGACATCTGGACAACACGGCTTGCAGCTAATCTCTTTGGCATTTAAGGATAGATTCGCTGAGACATCAATATGAATGCCACTGGCTCTCAGACGGAATGCAAACTGACTAGGCCTGGTGCAAGGCAAACATTTACAATAACACAAACATACAGGTATATATTGCTGAGCTCACAGAGTACACATCAATTATTGCTTCCCTGCCCACACACATACTGTAGTTTAGTATATGCTGCATATAAATAAATAACAGACACAATAGTCTGTTCAAATTATTGAGAAATAACATTGGAAAGATCAAACATTAACATATTGGTATGGGAGAGGCAGATGAGACATACAAAGCAGAGCTAGCTAACAGTTCTGTAGATTTACCGTCTGTGTGCTATAATGCAATAAAAAAAATATAATGCATTGTCTCATGGAGGAGCAGAATCTGTGTGACAAGCTAGGACACGTCTTGGGTCTCAGGACATGGTAGAGTATTTGCTTTCCATATGTATTTTTCTCATTGATTAGAGGAAAATAGGGCTACATGTCCAAAATGCTGAACTTACTCTTTTAACGTGCTATAGGTTCCAAGTTTAGCATTACAGTTTCCAAACATGTCTGGCTATAATCACCCTGTAGGGTTTTATTCAGCATATAAAGATATGCAAGTGTGGCATTTTTTCAAGTTTCTACACCAAAGTTTTACAACTACTGCAAAGTGGACATGCTGTACATGCAGCCTATGGGTGGCGCAAGAGGCTCCAAAAATGTTAAGAGGCAATTGTACAGTATTCAGATATGTTCAGCACATAAAATACACTTACAATGTAAGTGTGCCCATTTTTAGGTTTCTACTCAGAAGTAATCTACTCATACATCTACTTTAATGATAATGAAATTCCCATTGTAAATGAATGTGGGTAATTCTGACCCATCTTATGATTAAGTACGTTTTTGAGTCATCCGTTTTAGGATTAATAACGACCACAGTCCATGAGGATCATCAGATGTTGACTCATCTGTTGAAAATACACACCGTCTCTGAGTATTAGAACAGTGTGCCGACTCCATCTCTTATTCTTGCAAAAAAAAAAAATCTGGTGCACCTGCTACCATAAAATTGAATCTCCGACTTTGGAGGCCTTGTCATGTGGACAGTTCGCCTCTTTGTCTGGGGTCAGACAAATACAGCACGCAACCTCTTCCTGGCTGAGTGCATCATTTCAAAATGTCAAAGACCTAAAGGTCACCTAGAGAAAAGAGTGTGCTGAAGCGTCCTCTTAGATGGTTGCTGAGGCCACTGCACCTTTTGAAAGCAGGGAACACAGAGCAGAACTGTATGTATTCATGCTACCACTGCTGAAAAATAAAAACGATGTGTTCATATGTCTGACAATTGATACCCAATGCTTTAATGTAAAGTAAAAATTTAATGTAAAGTAAAAATTATTGATAAATGACGCTGGAACACTTGGTCCTTGACATCAAGCCTCATGCACGACTTACTCACTTTGAAAAAAATTAATAAACAAGTGCGAATCCACAATAGCTGCGACCACGTTCATGCATGCATTCACACACACACACACACACACACACACACACACACACACACACACACACACACACACACACACACACACACACACACACACACAAACACTCCATGCCAAATTTCAGCCTCCTAGGATGGAAACTGGCCACTAGAGGGTGGGGACACTTTTGTGGACTGACCAACCAACCAACCAACAGAGCAAGCTATAGAGCTGCCGGTCACAGCTAATAGCAGGAGAAGAAGGCATCAGTCACCGCAATCTACAGCCTCCACAACACAACTTATATTATCTTGCACACCCCATACATAGTTTTGAGTCTTATATGTTGCACACCCCACAGCAGCACATAGTTTGGAGTTGTATGTGTTACACTTGATCCTGAATTTCATCCTGTTTTGCTATACTTGCCACAAGACCATACATAGTTTTCAGTCTTGTATGTTGCACACATGTTTTGAGTCTTGTATATGAGGTCACATTTACTGTTGTTTACTTTATTCCATCATGTGACCACCAGTGAGTACATTTCTTTCTGCACTGTGTCGCCATGAAATAAAACTAGACTTTGTCAAACGAGTCACAAGTAAGGAGATAAGTATGGCTCTCCTGCATGTCCAGCCTTTGTTTAGGCTGAGGATCCTTTGCCTTTTGCCATGCTGTGAGTTATAGCACACGCTCCAGATGCAAATAACTCCCTTGAGTCCACTCCAAATCAAGCTGAGATATGAAGGAAATGCATTTCAAATGATTCATAAATATATTATCCCTTTCCATCAGCTATTCAAGTTGAAGCAACAACATTGCATAGTGCCCAAACATCTGAACACCCAAAACATCCTCCAGCTTTAAATATGTCTGGCTAATATAGTTGAAAACTGACAACAATAACAATGCCACAGACAGAGAAGAAGCTGTGAAGGTGAGGACGTCTCCCAAGAGTTCTTGAAGTTTCAGCACTTGTGTGTGCGCATGCACAACAACAACAACAACAACCTCTCATTTTTTCACATGCACAAGCACATGTCATCTGGTAGACACTCATCCAAAGTGGCTCACAATGCCATCAGTGCATACCAACTTGATCTCACAAAAATATGTGAAATGACCACGCCCTCTTAAAACCACATTACGTGGTGGTGGCATGAAATGTGTTAAAATTAGGTGCCGGCACCACAAAAATAATAGCCAATGGAAAGTCAAGTCAAAAAAACAAAAAACACACCACTTGCGGGTTTCAACCTGTGTAGCTGCAGTGGTAAGCAATTGCTTTCACCTTTACACTACCCACACACCCACATTTCAGTTATGGTTTGGGTTAAGGTTAGGTTAACAGTTAAAGTAATAACATTAATTTTATGGTTAACATTAAGGTAGTGGAGTGGTTATGGTTAGGGTTATGGTTATGGTTAGGGTGAGGCTGTTGCAAAAGTATTGCCCCGTTGCACCCCAGGTTTGATCCTACGGAGATTACAGATAGCGCCGAGGGCCACTGTCATGGAAAAAATGGAAAGTTTGTGTCAGGTACAGGAATCAATAGATGAATAGAACTGCTGTGAGTTCAGGTTGTAAAGGAAACACCACTACATTTACATGCACGCGATAAGATTCTGGATGCTAGCTAATTAAACATCCAGTTAAGATCTGAGTTGGGTTAATGTGTTTACATGCACTTTCATATCCAAAGCAATCCTGTATACATGAGTTGGATACAGAATATTATGAGTATTACCATGGAAACAGAACTTTCAGAAACAGTACATGGTGTTTACATGCCTCACTATCCTGGCTAAAACTGGCATATCAGAGGTATACAAGCTTATCTGGGTTATTGTGAATGGGATATGATGTTGGGATGCATCAACACAATTACAGAATACAGAACATCCCTAATATTATTGGGATATTGTTACAGCTGTAAACACAGTCAATGTAAGGTCCCATTGCTAATCAATGTTATTTAAAATTTGCTATTTTGGTAAGGTTTTGATTGTGTATAACGCTATTCAGTTATTGCTGACTGAATCAGTCCAGTCACATTGATAGGCCTATTACTTTTTTGTTTTGAAAATGATAAAATGTTATGAAATCATGGTCAAAATGTTAGATGAAGTTAGACGCATTGAATAGGGGGTGGGGATCTTTGGGAATTTCAATTTGATTTCAATCCTGGGGGTCACAATTTGATTTGTATTCTAGGAATTTGTAAATCAATATTAATCGTAGAAGAAAGAATCTCAAATTGTCTCTCCATTTTTCCCCCCAGCATTGAATCTTCACCTAAAGAATCAGAATATTTGGTGTAACCTTGCTACTCCTCCAGTGAAGGGTCCTAGTGGTTACATGCCTGTGGGATGTGCATTTCCTGGCATGGCATCAATGCAATCATCCCTACGATGGCTAGGGAGATTCTAATTCTAAGTAATCACTTTTAACAGTGATTCTGAGTGATCGCCTTCATCTCCGAACACATTTCTCCCCTGATGGGAACGGTGTCTTCAGGGGTGACAATGCCCCTATCAACGATGCATGAGTGGTTACCTAATGGATTGAAGAGCATGACAATGATCTTAACAATATGTCAAGGCCTTCTCAATAACCAAAAGACCCCAACTGAGCGTTTATGCGAGACTCTGAAATGTCTTTTGAGAATGTGTTTTCTACTGCTACCATTTAGGCCAGTGGGGGTGACATGATCACTCAAATCATTGTGACAGTAATGATGATGATTAGCATTGGTCGTACACAGTATGAGAGGAGTACGGGATTTGACATGCTGAAAATAACAACAGCAACCAAAAATACCCCCCAACTTTGTTAACTGGTTTATGTGGCAGCTCTGTGTGGGACAAGGACTAGAAAGAGTCCTTTTATCTTTGTCAGCAAATCCACGAATCTGACTGCAATGATGTTTGCATAACCACATTGTCAGTTTAACAAATTGTGGCCTTGAGCTATTGGTGCTATCATGTCACACCAACAACCTGTTTTGTTTTGTTTTGTTTTGTAAATTTTGCAAGTAGTAGCCAATCCCTGTCCTCACACAGTTTTGGGCAAATATATCTCTGTTAAACTGCCATACCAGAGTAGTCAACCAAGGAGTGGAACAGTCCTTGTCCTCAAACTCACATCACCAGGGAACCACTTTAGAGCCACAGAATTAAATCTTTTATGCCAGTGTTTCCTATATTTTGATCATTTCTTGTACAGTACCACCAGTATGTCTCACACCTTTAAGAGTGGGTAAGGGCCCTCAAGACAACTGGGCATGATTCTTTGATCATGTACTTGGCTGGAAAAGGAAGAAAAGGAATCCATTGACACATATGCAAATCACAAGGCAGTGGGGCAGAGTGAGTCCCCTGAACAGAAGAGTTCAATAGGCTCCCCCCACTGATAGGTTCTCAATTATTTTCTTTCAAGAATTCATCATTCCGCACATACCGGTAGAGAAGCTCTGATTAAAGTGATAAGCATAATGAACACAGCTGAAATTCCAGCCAGAAGGCTTTCATTGCACATTAAATAAAAGGATTAGTTCATCCCAGATGATTCATCCTCATTCACCTCCTCTAAAGAGGGTAAATATCGCTATGCTTTTTTTTCTGCATTAAAACACATTATGCAGAAGGATAGGAGATCTACCATTTGTTTTGGTGGTGGACTCGCCATACTGTGAAGTCTTATATTATGTTATCTTGATGGGAAGTACAAAGAAAAGCTGATTCATTTCCTGCTTTGGATTGAGCACACACTCATCTGCCATCACCACTTCACTCATCTGCCAGATCTATGTTGGGGTTTCAGGTTAACTTTTCACTGAACCAAAGAAAGAAGAATTCATTTTAGGCAGCGTTCAGCTTGAATATTGAACAATAGTGTATTGCTCTCTGTGTTTTATTACAAGGTGTCCAGCAATCACATCAAGACTAGCCTACCAATACCGAAAGACAATGTTTTCCCTCGGCATGGTACCCTTGAACTATTGGCATAATTTTGTAAACTCCTTTTTGAGGCAACATTGTTGTAGGAATAGTCTTAATCATGTATTGTATTGTATGTCATGGTCTTCACTGGTAGAGTAGCAGAAGAAAAGGGTATTTGTTTTTTGAGAGTTGTATGTAAGGTTGCGAAATTTCGAGAATCTTCAAAGGTGGAAACTTTCCATGGAATCAACAGGAATATATGGGAATTAACAGGAATACAATTTAAATATAGGGGTTATTTGCACAGGCTGTATTATCCATGTCATATGCAGATAGAAACATAAATATTTTACCATAGCATAAGTAGACATAATTGCAAGCCCTCCTAATAGAAAAAACAAAACAAAAAACGATTTACTTATGAGTTGAACTTAAAAGGTCCCTTGAAAATTGTGTATCACATGTTCTTCCAGCATGCGCACGAGAACGCACAAACACGCCATGAACATGGGGGCGACGTAGAACACAAAAAGAGTGCACTGGAGGCATGTAAACATGCCCTTGTGTTTCAAATTGATTGGTCTATACAATCTTCCTCGAAATCTAACAAGCTAAATGCCTCTCAATGAAAGAAGGTTAGACTCATTACAACTTCACCAAAATCGAAAGAGGTTATTTGAGGTAGAAAATGTATTTAGCTTGTAGACTATTGAACTCTATAAAACTATAGAATACTCTGTCTATTTGTGTGGAAATGTGAATATAAACAAAATGAGCTGTTTACAAGAAAACTCCATTGGATACCTTTAATTAAAGAGTGTAAAGTCGACTCTTTAAATTGAATTGTTGTATTGGAGTGCTCTGCACATGTGATGGGAGAATGCACAGTGCATGCAGGGGGTTGTAATTCTGCTGAATTTACATTAGATGGGATGCAGCAAATTCTGTCTAAAGAGAAGCCAGCTCCCTCTGCTGCCATCTTGACAACCGGGACCAACAAGACTTAACAAGACCAGACCCCTGTCTCTTTGAATGGGGAGTCATCTGTTTACATACATATCGTTTGTCATACACATCATTTTTCTTCAGTCACTGCCAGGGATGGATTACCGAATGGGCCTACCGGGCCCAGGCCCAGGGGCCCAAGGGCTCAAGGGGCCCCTAAGCCAGAGCCTCTGCGTGAAATCGCTGTTATTAACTTTAAATTTCTCGCCGCCAAGACAAAGGGCTTAATCATTTGTGTCAATAACAGACCGCTAAAAGTCCTGAAAAACTGAAGGAATTGTCTAAACATTCACCTTGAAGATGTTACAAGAAAGAAGTCATCATAACACCTTCAAAGTGGGTGTTTATCCGGTTGAGATACCGAAGAATTTAGTTATTGACTCTTGGCTTTAACCTTCTGGAGTCTAAACCCTTTTTTGGGGTTTGTGGGGGGCTGGGGTAAGGAAGTGTTCGGGGGAGGGGCTCAAGGTCAACAGCAGCAGCATAGCAAGAAATTCAGGGCCCTATGCACGAGTCATCTCTGGGCCCCCCTCCCCTTCCCAGCTGCAATTCATACATACGATTTAGTAAAAAACGTTAAAAATCTTTTAATCCAGACCCTCTGAGGGCCCTCCCCCAGCTCGTGGCCCTGGGTAGTCAGGTCCACTTTCCCCCCACTTCAACACCCCTGGTCAACAGTAGGTGCCAGGTACAAGTGCCATACACCATCAGAAAGCTGGAACCCTAACGGTAAAAGCAGACTTGAAAAGAAGAAAGAACTTCAAGGAAAAAATAGTCCGGCGCACAAGCCCAAAACACTGTTTTGCAACATACATCAAAAGACGTCCACGGAGCTTCTTTTTGTCTCACTTTACACCACTGGGGGGCACAGTATTATCACAAGCCAGCTCTAACTGGAGCCAGACCCTCTTTGTTTCGTATGAGCACTCTTTGACAAAAACAGAGAGGATTTGGCTCTTTTTTTTTTTTTTGCCTTTTATGTATTCAGCAGCAATGTAGTCAATAGACAATAAAATCATTTTGATTGTATGCTTGTCTTGGCTCTTAGAGGTATAATTTGAAATGCTGTGTGTCCATTTTGGTAACATTAGATGTGACAAAGATAAAGCCAGGTATCCAGCGCCACCAATCGTTGCTTATATGTAACCATAGCAACAGGCTAATGAACGTTAGTAGCACCTTTCTTCACTTTTGAAAAGTAATATAGATTAATAGATCTAATGAGCCCCATTTGTTTGAAAGATCTACTAATAACCTAGCTAGCAGATGAGGTTAGAGTACTCCAGTGTGTTGAATGGAAAGTGACAAAAATACAACTCTTCTAAATACCCCTACATCTGTTCTAAACTAGCATTAGCTACAATGCTATGTTTTTAGGCTGGCTTGTGATGCTACCACAGGAAGTGTATGCTTTCTCTGTCACTGAGGGAAGGAGCAGTGGAGAGGGCAATTCACAGCCGATTGGCTGTGGCACAACCGACTGATTTATATTTGGCCCAATTGCGAACAGCAAGGAACTGCTGCCTATAGTTCGTG